>JAJJWW010016200.1:0-133613 GCA_023531295.1 Papaver armeniacum
TATCATCACTGCCAACCCTTAGGAAACAAGGGGTTGCGCTAAGAAAACAAACGACAACTCCTTAAGAAAAACGATTTTGCGACGACATTTAGCTATAACAACGTTGTTCCATATATGTAGTGACTTAGCCTATCACAACTCTCACAAGTGTTGTTGAAGAACACAAAAATATGATAATGAAAAATATGTTAGAGGGAGATTTGAACATGAAACCTAGTGCATGGAAGTCTAGCTCATCAACCACCCTTTCCAGTTCACAAGTTTGGATTTTTTTCTTTTTTTTTTAAATAGAAACCTACAACAACACTTATAAGTGTTGTTGAAGTAAAAATATATAATGTTGGAAAAAATGAGGTTATAGGGAGATTCGAACATGAATCTACTGCATGGACGTCTAGCTCATCAACCATCCTTACCGTTCACAAGTTTTGGCTTTTTTTTTCTTTTCTTTTTGTAATAAAAATGTATAACAACACTTATAAGTGTTGTTGAAGTAAAAATATAGAACATTAGAAGAAATGAGGATGGGGGATTTGATCCTCAACCTCCGTATGGAAGTCTACACCACTAACCATACCTACACTATTACATGTTTGTCAAGTTTGTGGTTCTTTAATACACTAACTTTATGACAACCCTTCATAAGAGTTGTAAAACAAAATGTAATGCTCAAAAATAATGCTCAGGGAGTGAGCCGCAAACAACACAAAGCCTTCTCTCGTAAACAATCACATACACGCCTTCTCTCAGTAAATAATTACGTACATTTTTCACTATCTTTGTAATATTTACTTTACTCACTTCGAGATAAGGGTAGTCTGCTAATTTTCCGATCTCCATAATATTTATTACCTTTATTTCTAGTCGGGGTAATATGGTGATTTTAACAATTTATAATATTTAGTTTACTTATTTTCCGATAAGCATGGTCTCGGTCATTTTCATAGTCTTCATAATATTTATTGCATTAATTTCCAAGAAGGGTAATATGGTCATTTTCACAAGCAGTAATATTTACTTTAATTTTTTCGATAAGGGTAGTCGGGTCACTTTCACAATCTCCATAATATTTATGGCACAAATTTCCATGAAGGGTAATATGATCATTTTCACTATCTCTGTATTATTTACTTTACTTATTTTAGATAAGGATAGTTTTAGTAATTTTCACAATCTCAAGTAATATTTATTACCTTTATTTCTAATAAGGGTAATATGGTCATTTTAACTCTGGTAATCTTCGAACACAGGAAGTTCAATTCTTATATATTTGTTACCTGTAAATGGATAGATTCGTCGTTCTTACCAAGTTTCTGAGTTAGAGAAGTCAACTCGCGGCCAGGTTTCGATCTCGGAGCATGGTATGCATAAAATATGCATAAATAAGGTTTGTTTAAGGTTTCGTAGAATATCTCGAAGAAATCTTACCGATGAAATGGATGGATTCGTCGTTCTTACCAAGTTTCGACTTAAAGTAATCAAGTCGCGGCCCGGGTTTCGATCTTGGAGCCCGGTATGCATACAATATACATAAATAAGGTTTGTTTAAGGTTTCGTAGAATATTTCTCAAAGAATCTTACAGTAAATGGATGGTTTCTTCGTTCTTACCAAGTTTCGACTTAGAGTAGTCAATTCGCGGCCGGAGTTTCGATTTAAGAGCCTGGTATGCATACATTTATGCGAAATAGGGTTTGTTTAAGGTTTTGTAGAATATCTAGAAGAAATCTTACCTGTAAATGGATGGATTCGTCGTTCTTACCGAATTTCTGAATTAGAGTAGTCAACTCGCGGCTAGGTTTCGATCTCGGATCCTGGTACGCATACAATATGCAGAAATAGGGTATTTTTAAGGTTTCGTAGAATATCTCGAAGAAATCTTACCTGTAAATGGATGGTTTATTCGTTCTTACCAAGTTTCTGACTTAGAGTAGTCAACTCGCGGCCAGGTTTCGATCTCGGAGCCTGGTATGCATACATATATGCATAAATAGGGTTTATTTAAGGTTTCGTAGAATATCTCGAAGGAATCTTACCTGTAAATGGATGGATTCGTCGTTCTTACCAAGTTTCGAACTTAGAGTAGTCAACTCATGGCCAGGTTTCGATCTCGGATCCTTGTACGCATACAATATGCAGAAATATGGTTTGTTTAAGGTTTCGTAGAATATCTAGAAGAAATCTTACCTGTAAATGGATGGTTTCGTCGTTCTTACCAAGTTTCTGACTTAGAGTAGTCAACTCGCGGCCAGGTTTCGATTTAAGAGCCTTATACGCATACAATATGCAGAAATATGGTTTGTTTAAGGTTTCGTAGAATATCTCGAAGGAATCTTACCTGATAATGGATGGATTCGTCGTTCTTACCAAGTTTCTGACTTATAGTAGTCAACTCACGGCCAGGTCTCGATCTCGGAGCCTGGTATGCATACAATATGCAGAAATAGGGTTTTTTTAAAGGTTTCGTAGAATATTTTGAAGGAATCTTACCTGTAAATGGATGGTTTATTCGTTCTTACCAAGTTTCTGACTTAGAGTAGTAAAATCATGGCCATGTTTCGATCTCGGATCCTGGTACGCATACAATATGTAGAAATAAGGTTTGTTTAAGGTTTCATAGAATATCTCCACGGAATCTTACCTGTAAATGGATGAATTCGTCGTTCTTATTAAGTTTCTGACTTATAGTAGTCAACTCGCGGCCAGGTCTCGATCTCGGAGCCTTGTACGCATACAATATGCAGAAATAGGGTTTTTTTAAGGTTTCGTAGAATATCTCCAAGGAATCTTACCTGTAAATGGATGAATTCGTCGTTCTTACCAAGTTTCTGACTTAGAGTGGTCAACCCTCGGCCAGGTTTCGATCTCTGAGCCTCATATTCATACAATATACAGAAATAAGGTTTGGTTAAGGTTTCGTAGAATATTTCGAAGGAATCTTTCCTGTAAATGGATGGTTTCTTCGTTCTTACCAAGTTTCTGACTTAGAGTAGTCAACTCGCGGCCAGGTTTCGATCTCGGAGCCTGGTATGCATACATATATGCATAAAAGGGTTTGTTTAAGGTTTCGTAGAATATCTCGAAGGAATCTTACCTGTATATGGATGGATTCGTCATTCTTACCAAGTTTCTGACTTAGAGTAGTCAACTCGCGGCCAGGTTTCGATGTCGGATCCTGGTACGCATACAATATGCGAAATGGGGTTTTTTTAAGGTTTCGTAGAATATCTCCAAGGAATCTTACCGTAAATGGATGAATTCGCCGTTCTTACCAAGTTTTGACTTATAGTAGTCAACTCGCGGTCGAGTCTCGATCTCGGAGCTGGTATGCATACAATATGCGAGAAATAGGTTTTTTTAAGGTTTCGTTGAATATTTGAAAAAGAATCTTACCTGTAAATGGATGGTTTATTCGTTCTTACCAAGTTTCTGACTTAGAGTAGTAAACTCACGGCCAGGTTTCGATCTCGGATCCTGGTACGCATACAATGTGCAGAAATATGGTTTTCTTAAGGTTTCGTAGAATATCTCCAAGGAATCTTACCTGTAAATGGATGAATTCGTCGTTCTTACCAAGTTTCTGACTTATAGTAGTCAACTCGCGGCCAGGTTTCGATCTCGGATCCCTGTACGCATACAATATGCAGAAATAGGTTTTTTTTTAGGGTTTTGTAGAATATCTCGAAGGAATCTTACTTGTAAATGGATGAATTCGTCGTTCTTACCAAGTTTCTGACTTAAAGGTTAAGTTTGAAGTCAGAACCCATCTGAGCTTCAAGGTTCATAGTTTGTATGCCGGTATACCACATTCAAAGTTCGAATCGACACTCAGCTTCATATTTATCGAATTCGATGATGTATCATGCTAGGTTTGAAGTCAGGACCCTCCAAGAGCTTCACCGTTCATAGTCTGTATGCCATTATACCACATTTGAAGTTCGAATCAACATTGAGCTTCATATATAATAGTCTGCTCCTGACCAGGTTTCGATCTCGGAGGCATTTTCTTTCTCGAAGTTGACGAATTTATGTGTGTTTAAGGTTTCTGAGAATATTCCTATGGAATCTTACCCGTGAATGGTTGGATTCATCGTTTTTGTGAACTTTCAGACTTCTTGGTTCATAGTTTGTAAGTCGTTAGACCGAACTTGAAGTTTGAATCGACACTAAGCTTCATATTCATCATTTTTGATGATGCATCATGCTAAGTTTGAAGTCAAAACCCTCTCATAGCTTAGTGGTTTATCGATTTTGATGATGTATCCATCTAAGTTTGAAGTCAGAACCATCTTGAATTTCGTGGTCCATCTCTAGTAATCTTATAGCCTCGAGTTTACCAGTGTGAACTAAAGCTACTTCATGACCTGTATGACTTGTCAAAATTACTTCAAGACCTATGCGGCTAGTCGAAATTCAAACCTAGGAAACCACAAAGAGAAAGCACAAAAACACAAAGAAAAATACTAATTATCGAATTCATTTTTCATTTTCCCGATTCATTCTTATACATTTTTCAGATTTTTTTATATCAGAATGTCGATAACAATGTCCTAAATTTATTAATATTTTTTTTGGATTTTTTTCATGTCGAAGGTTGATAATTAAACCGAAAACATGAGTCCGTATTAACACAAAGAGAAACACACAAGCTACTCAATCTGTATGAGCATCTTAACACGAATCTATACCGTTGCATAAATTCTGCAATCCGTATGACCTTCTTATCTATGGTCCAAATCCGTTTGATCTTCTTACATACACACAAAAGGAAAGAGAAAGCCATCACTAATTCTCCTCCTCTCACTCTCTTCTCTCCGACCCGATCTCTTTTCTATCTTTTCATAGGAAGCTCATCAAATCCAGAGATCGAACCAAATTCTAATCAACCCCATCACTAATTCAAGTTACACAAAACCCAATTTCTTCTCGGTAACAATCAACGGCAGCCCTAACTCAAGTTTCCTTCAAATCTTCATCACAGAACTCAATTCTTCCATCTCTAGAAGTTCTCGATTCATCAAAATCTTCTTCTCAATCTAGAACCTCATCCCAATTCTCATAACCGAACCTACATTTCAAAACAAAAACAAAAACCCCCCGAATCTCAATGTTGAGCTGAAAAACAAACAAACCCTAGATTTCAAAATCAAAATCAAAATCTCTGAGCTCAATCGGGGACGATGAGTTTGTGGTTGAATGGTTGATGTTTTAGCTGGGCTAGAGTCTGAGTTGACAATATAAATAGTGAAATTCTATGGGTCATTTGGATGAATTCTGGCAGTAAATGGTACCACGGGTCTGTTGGGTTTTGTTTGAGAGAAGATAAGAGGTTTTTTGAAGTTAATTCAAGCATATATGCAGATGAAGAAAACAGGGAGGGGATGGAAATCGAAATGAGGGTTTCTGAGCTTCAACTGAAAATAGAGATGGGTTCGATTGATTGCCTCAGATGGATAGAAGCAGATTTATGAAGAACTAGGGTTCTACTGTTGGAGGGTTGATAAAATCAGAGCTAGGGTTTGTGTTTTATGTATGATTCTGTGATAGATTTGAAGATTTGAATTGATTAAAGGGGAAGCTGAGCTCGATTTCAATCATAAGAATATGGGTTTGGTGGTAATTGTGTGGTTTTGTGCTTGTTGTTAGGGTTCAGATGAAGAAGGTATAATGTTGATATTCATGGGTTCGGTTTGATGTTGAAGTTTTGAAGACTGCTGCTGCTATAGATGAATGTAACTGGTGGTGTTAACTGTTGCAATCAGTTGAGAACAAAAACAACAAGTTTTAGAGATTGAGGCTGTAAATGACAGAACTGGTGATGAAGAAATGAAGAAGTGAATGGAGTTAGCTGAGTCTGGTGTTCGACTTGAGCATATGTTGAGGGCATGTTGTTGTTGTTTGAAACCAAGAATGGAGTTAGCTGAGTCTGGTGCTGGACTTGAGCTAAGTGATAGCCATGGTCAAATATGTGCAGGAATGGAATGTTCTTCATTACGGGGTATTAACTTGATGCAGAGAATGAGATGGATATGAAATAGGCAGTAGAGGCTTGGTTATGTTCAAGAAGCTCCAGAGAGGTTGATATTAAGGATTTGTCTTCCATGACTGATCTCCACTCCAATCGATCGCAATTAAAATAATTTTCAAAACAAAATTGGAGCAGAACCCGTCATTCCTATCCGGTGAAGGATTTGTCTTCCGCAGAGGTAGGGGTTCTTTCTCTTTATTTTTATTTTTCCCTTAAAATTTTACATCCGTAAACTCGGTTTGAATCCTCTTCTTTATGTTTTCAATCCTTGCATAATATACTGTGATTTCAAATGTTACAAATGATTTAATGAAAGATTGAAAATGTTGTGCAGAAATGGTTTGTAAAGTAGCTTACTGCCTGTTTGTAGAAATGGTACAATGAGCAAAGTTTTGAAATATTCACTGGAACCTTAATTTTTTTATAAGCTAATCTTTCCCTTTGACTTAAAACTCTTGCATTTCTTTTGAGTAAGCAAGCATTTGAAAACTCACCTGATGTTCTTTTCTTTTAGCGGAATTTCAATCATTTCTTAAACTGTAGCTTAGTGTACTTGCTTGCTATGTTGGATTTTTTAACACATGCATTTGAAAAATGGAAGGAGTGGGTATTTCAGGAATTCCTTGATTTTATTTATATCAAAGAAAATTTAGTCGCCATGTTAGTTCACTGAGTGTTTTCCGATTTCACTTGGAAATGACGATCCCACTTAATTTCTCCGATATTTAGTTTCATACGTAGTTGCTCCCTATCTCAGATTTTAGTACAAGCTGAGTGAAATAGGAAATAATGGATTTTAAATATAAAGTTTCATTAGTCATGCTAACTGTGGTTCCATTGTATTGACCCTTTAATTTGTATTACTTTTGCGAAAACGTTTGAGATTCTTCCACTACCCATTTTGAAATGTGTACAGCCATAAAAGTGAAGTCTTTTGCTTAAAGGTTTGTCAATGATTTCTGTAATTACCTGCTTAAATGAAACGTGTTCATCGAATTTCATGACAACATTCACTTGTCTACAGCCACTTGAATGATTGAATTTTATTGTGAATTGCACACTGGAATTTGGTGATCTTTGGGGATATTTTCCTTCAATTCAGTAGTTGGATCAGATTGTTTTCCTTGGCAACCGACCACATGAATTGGTACGAGAGGAGCTTGCAAACGATAAGCTAGGAAGAGCTTACCGCAGGCCATGAAAGCACCGAAAGTTAGTATTTTGTTTGTCTAATGTGTATATCACGGGGAAGGTTCTGGGGTAGTTTTAATATCGGCTTTCGACCCATGTTTTTGTTGTATTTTGGTGTGTACATAAAATGAAAATGCTAGGATTTCATTTTAGTGTATGATAGCTGTTTCCTGAACTTGGGTCTTAACATATATATTTATGTTTGTACGTAAACTTCCACTATGTATCCCTATGTGTTTGACTGATGCTTGAGTGGTAGTTCATTTTGAAGTGTTGTGCTGTGTTAACTTAATCTATTTAGTCTTCTTGTTATTGGCTACCCAAGCAAATGCATTTTTCTCACTATATATACTAGTAGAATTTCTTTGTACGTATGTATGTCAGTTTCTTTGATATCCACTCACCTAATTATGATGTGTCTACAAGTCTTGTCCTATGTATTTATCACATCACCAAGTGGACATCACATGCCTTTCTGTGAACTGAATGGTTTCCTCTAAAATTTCATTTTTGGTGACTAATGCACTTAGGCTCCATGGTGTAAATTTTATGCTTTCCATTTCTACTTTGGGGCTTAGCCCTCATTTTTTTTTTTTTGTATGCCGTGAACTATAAGAACTTGGTGCTCAGGGTCCTTTATAACATTTCTGCTTACACATATAATATGTTCGCTCACTCATTTGAGGTGGTATGATCTGTTGACTTACAAAATTATTTATGGGCATAATATTTTTCCATCTGTGTATGTCTGGGATTTTCAAGCTCCCCTTGAACAGTCAGAAGTTTAATTTGGATTTGACACTTGGACAAGTCATGAATCGTTATTAAGCCTACATTGTATTTAAGTTTTGAACGCTCCATTTCAAATTTTAGACTCTGATTTCAAGCTCATAGTACAGTGTCGCCTCCTAGTATCATTTGATCTTTTATTGAACCCTTTGCCTTGTTGTCATGATTTTAGACTGAGAGTGACGTGCTGGGGATTTAGCCTTTCTAATGGGCTGAAAATCAACCCATTAGGATGGAAATTTCCCGTCCGTTACAGTTCCCATCTTGGTAGACCATGTAAGTTGTCTCCTTCATCTAGTATAGAAGCATACAACTCAGTATAGTGAGACAGCTGAATTGAATATGTTATGTTACGATGATTTTGTGTTACTCTATCATAGTACTTACAGGTATGTTGGAAAATGTTTGTAGGTACAAAGTTTTGGAATTAGAGTTCCGATCATGTGTAATCCGAGAATTTAGGAGAATATAAGAGGATTTTGCATGGCTACATATAGTTCCCAATTCTCAGGCTGTAGCACATGAAAACATGATTGCGAGCCAACGATAGTTAAGAAAAATGAATTTAGGTAACTCATTGTCTCTCTCTTTCTCTTAGTTCTTTAGATTACTAATTTCAACTTATAGTTGATTCTTCCTGCCAATCTTACATACTCAAGAGTTACGGAAACAATGCCACTTAGTTAGATAACCACATCTAGGACAATGATACTGCTAAGGGAGCTAGTATTGCTTTGTGCAATGATGTTGTGCTTATTTCAGTATGGGTGAAGAAGTTGTGTTTGACCTTTACTGTTTTGTCGTAGGAAGACTGGTGGAGGTGAGGAACGGATGGCAGCTACTGCAGCTTACATGAAGCTTAAATGACAGGGCCTTCAGAAGAAGGTTGTCTTTGTTACTGTTATTACAGATCTCAACACCTGCCATTGCACATGGTGAGCTCCTTATTCTTATTAGTGTGAATTAGTGCATATGTTGCTTTTTCATATTATCAGATAAATTGTTCAAACTTTCTTTTCAAATGAGTGAATCATTTTATCGAAGAATATTTTAGACCATGCCTTTGATGTACGAAATGGGATCGGTTTATTCATAATATGAACGACCTATAGTTTGCTTGAGGATGATACGTGAGCTTATACAATCATTCTTTTTTGTTTGAGTTCAACGGATGCTCTGCCCTTCGGACGAGGTTGCCAAGAGGTTATTGGTTTTCCAGTCAGGCCCTCGTTTTATCGGCCTGTAAAGAAAACTGCAAGAGCTCTCGGCGAAGCACTATCCAATGTAGAACTTGGTAAACCAATTGGACAGATTATCATCATATGTGGCGGGAACAAAATCTTAGCTTCTACACTAGAAAGCGGGTCCATGGAAAGTCCCGGTAAAGGTAATTCACTTGTTCGTATATCTAATTATGTAGTCAAGTGGGTTTGTTTATTGGATGGGTGCTTGTGACTTCAAAGTATGGAGACACACTTCTTATTAATATTTTCCGGAAACCCATTGGTTACTTTATCCATCTTTACTTGCATTGTCTTGTTCTTAGTTCTTATGAAGGGATTTTGTTGGAGTACTTTTCGAGAAAACTAACTTGTTTGAATCTCTTGGAAATTCCACAGGTGTTAATTACTAAGTAACCTCCAACTGCATCTATCCAATCTGGGCAAAAAGCAGACTAAAAGTTGTGGAGATTCGGGATTTCTTTGGTTCGCTTTACAATTGTATCCAAGACACATTATAACCTATTAGCTAGGACTTGTAGACTTGGATATTTTTTTTTTAAGTTAAGTGCTAAATGATGAATTGAGTTATGAACTGTTCAATGAATGCGATTTTTTCATGAATGGTCATTTGGATTTATGGATGCGAGGTTTCATTTCATTATAATTTAAATAAATGGTCATTTGAATTAATGTAAATGTGTTAATTGGAAGCTTAATGTGAATGTGAAATACTTTGGTAGTTCGGTTTATTTATAATTTTTTTCGAAAATTTTTTATGCACACAACTTCGATAAGAGTTGTGTTCCATGTTTCAACTACACAAATTAGGTCTTTGTCAACATAGTTCTACAACACTAACAAGTGTCGTGCAAATCTTATTCATCATAGTAATAAGAGGTGTTACATATTTCTACAATACACATCCTGGGTTGTCTAAGATAGTCCTTCAACTTATACAAGTGTTGTGTTAGATATTTCTACGATACACATCCTAGGTTGTCTAAGATAGTCCTTCAACTTATACAAGTGTTGTGTTACATATTTCTACGATACACATCCTAGGTTATCTAAGATAGTCCTTCAACTTATACAAGTGTTGTGTTACATATTTCTACGATACACATCGTAGGCTGTCTAAGATAGACCTTCAACTTATACAAGTGTTGTGTTACATATTTTTACGATACACTACTTGTGTTGTCCAAGATACTCCTACAACAACAAGCAAGGGTTGTGTTAGGCTTTCAAAAAAATCGAAAAGAGAATCACAACTTTGGCAAAATATTGTCGAACCATGAATCACATCACCCTTAACAACACTTAGTCAAGTATTGTAGAACAGCTTGGACTTTCTACAATACCCCACCTACACAATACACGAAAAAGCGTTGTAGTAGGGGTACTACAACCCTAATACAACGTTGTAAATGATGATTTTTCCCGTAGTGTATGTATTGTACTAGTAGTAACAAAAACATGTTTAGTAAATTAGGTAACTACTTTACTATACTAGTAGTAACATATGTACTAGTAACTAGTATACTAGTAGTGACATATGTACTAGTAAACTAGTATACTAGTAGCTAGTATTAATATCAAGCTTGGTAAAGGGGCGGCAAAAAATGGTAGAGGGGCGGCAAGTGTGATAGCAATGTCCCTCTTATTGGTTAGGGGGTGTCCTATAGAGGGTGTAGATTGAGTAGATTACCCTTTTCACCTTAAATTAACCAAAATCAAATCAATTTTCTTTAACCCTAATGAATCAGAAAAAATCAAATCAGTTTTTTTTTTCATCTTCTTCTTCATCTTCTCTTCTCCTCCATCAACCCTAACCTCCATTAAAACCGAAAATTTCATCGTCTTCGATTAATCGACGATTCGAAAAATGTTTGGAAAAACCCAGTTAGGGTTTAGTTTATCGTGTTGGATTTAAGTTAATTTTGTATCAAAAATTAGGGTTTTGTAAGAAATTGAAATTGAAATTTCTGGGTTTATGCTAGTTACGGTTGGTAATAACTCAAATAAGAACCGTAACTGTAGATTGGGTTGATGTTACGGTTGGTTTAAACTCAAATACCAACCGTAAGTTCTTAGTTTTGAGAATATTTTCAGTTACGGTTTTTATTTGCATCATATTTATCAACCGTAATTGAGTTACGGTTTGTTACTCAAACAACCATACCAACCGTAAATAATCTGTGTGTTAAGAATTTATCAAATAATGATTTACGGTTCAAAAGTTAAGTTGACACACCAACCGTATGGTAGTTCTGATTGGTCTCGATTCATTAGTTACCAACCGTAGGGTAGTTACGGTTGTTGTCCAATTTAATTACCAAATCAGAATCGGTTTTACGATTGGATCTTCCCAAATTTAACCGATTCACGGTTGGTATTCGATAACTTACGAACAGTAACTAAGAGTTACGGTTGGTCACGAGCAAAATTGCAACCGTAAGTTCTTCTGAAAATTCAAAAGTTTTGATTTTGTTATGTAATTTAGATAATTTTGAGCGAGAAAAAGCTAATTGGAACTAATTTAGAAGTATATCGGGTCCATTGGAATCACTCATTTTGGTTGAGTGAATCAAAATCTAGGGTTTCACAAATATCACATAAGTTTTCTTTTTCTTCTCCTCTAATTTTTTTTTTATAACTCTAAAAATCTGATTTTAGAGTTATAATAAGTGAAAATTAATTATCAACACTAATCTTGATTATCATTATTAATCTTGATTATTGACAATAAGGGCTAATTAGTCATTTCCAGATTTTCATTGATAAGGGGCACTTGAATTTCCTTGTAATGACTGTTTTTGTCTTATTAGGTTGCCGCCCCTCTACCATTTCTTGCCGCCCCTTTACCAAGCTTGATTAATATGTAGTAACATATGATATGTAGTAACACTAGTAACATATGTAGTATAACATAATAATATTAATATGTAATATCAATACATACCATAACAATATGTAGTACAATACATATTGATACTACATATTGATATGTAGTATCAATACTAACAGAACATCATTTATTTATACGTAGTACATAACATATTGATACTACATATTGATACGTAGTGTCAATATGTTGATACCACATATTGATATGTAGTATCGATACATAACGTAATATATGTTAAATTACTAGTAACATATGTAGTAACATACTAGTACACTAGTATACTAGTGTACTAGTAGTAACTAGTACTACTAGTGCTATACTAGTAACATATGTAGTATGTAGTAACATACGTAGTATTATATGTTAGGGTTAGTAGAGTAATTTTACACTTTTCAAAACTTTTTTGAAGTAAGGAGTAAATATATTTTCCCGTTGAACTAGCCATTAACCTGGGTCGGGTTTAGTGGACTAAACAACAAAGTTCCCTATCACTAGGGGTGAGCATGGGCCGGTATGGACCGGTTTTCGCCTCATCCGCATCCAATCCATTGCACTACGGATTTTAAATTTGGCATCCGTATCCAATCCATATCCAACGGATTTGCATCCAATGGATACACGGATGGACGGATTGGATGCGGATAATCCAATGGATTTGTTTTAGTTAAAATTTATAGTAAAGAAGATAAGCTGACACAAATGACTCCTTATAAAACCTACATATACTATATATGTATACAAATATAAATATGCCATGTACAACACCCCAAGCAAACATCTTAAAAATTCCTAAATGATCCATAATATTTTCTAAAACTATATAAATGTCCTTAATTTAACGGATACGGATGTCCAACGGATTTTCAAGGTTGCATCCGGGCCCGATCCGTTGTCCGTTGGATTTCAAAAATTCCATCCGCATCCACCCATTAACGAACGGTCTGGGTATCCATCCGCAAATGAACGGTTGGTCCTGGTTAAATCCGCAGATTACGGGCCAAATGCTCACCCCTACGGGCTATCACAATTCCCATATCACAACCCGTATCACAATTCACATATCTTACCCATCTACTTGAAAGGTCCAAGGCCCACCGGGTGGAGACAGAAGAGTACATTGGTAACAAGGTTGCTGTCCGCCTGTCCCCCATTCCAACTTACTAAATTTTCACCCAACCGGCCACACGTGACTCTCCCAACAAAAACCACCGCAAACCGACAGCTCACCCCCCTCATTTAACTCTATTCTCAGACAGTAAATTAAAAAAAGCAAAATCTAACCGGTAATAATAAGTGACCACTTCAAAACTCACTCATCTCCACGTGTCCTTCACCCACATTTCTCATTTCACCCAAATTTCATTTCCATCTCCATCTTCCTTGATACAATCGAAATCTCAAAAATCCAAAAATCACAAAAAAATAAATCAAAACCCTAAATCCAGATCTCTCCGCTCCTCTCAAATCTTAATCATGGAAGTGGAAGAAGATGAAATCGAATCTCATCATCCATCCCAATCTCAATCTCAATCTCCATCTCTAACCTCTTCTCCATCACCACCACCTTCACCAACCCCTCACCACCCCCAATCTCCACCACCACCACCACCACCACCACAACAACAACCAGAACCACCACTATCACCATCACCAATTTCATCAATCCAGCCTCAACAACAAGAACACCCAGATTCACCACCACCAACAACACCACCACCACCACAAGCCCTAACCCTAGCTTTACCAATCCAACAACCACCTCTCGCCACCGCGACAACCACACCTCCACCTACTACTACTCAACAACATCACAGTCACGGCCGTGAAGATTGCTGGAGTGAAGGAGCGACATCGACGTTGATAGATGCGTGGGGAGAGCGGTATCTGGAACTCAGCAGAGGTAATTTGAAGCAGAAACACTGGAAAGATGTAGCTGAGATTGTTACTAGCCGTGATGATTATACAAAGTCTTCTAAAACTGATGTTCAGTGTAAGAATCGTATCGATACGTTGAAGAAAAAGTATAAGATTGAGAAGAATAAGATTTCTGATACTGGGTTTAGTAGTAAATGGTGTTTTTATGAGAGGTTAGATCATTTGATTGGACCTAATTCTGCTGCTAATAATAGTAATAGTACTAGTAATAAGCATGTTACTACGCCGGCACCGAGTAGTAGTACTCCTGCGCCGATACAGTTTCATAACCTTAGTGGGGGTGGGAGTGGTGGTGGTGGTGGTGGAGGAGGAGGAGGAGGGAGTGGGAAAGTTCCGCTTGCGGTACCGGTTCATTTAGTTAGATATGATCATCCCAGTCTCAATTTGAACTTGAATCATCAGCAGCAGCATTATCAACAGCAGCAGAGGCAGCAACGGGGGCAACCGAGTAAGAATGCGGGATATGTTGACACGGATTCGTCCGGAGAAGAACCTGTTTATGATGATGAGTCGCCTGATTCTACTGATAGTTTGCCACCTGAGACGGATTATGTTCGTAAGAGGCCGAGGTTGTTTGCAAGAAGAGCGTGTCCGACGCCTTCAACGAATTCAATGCCAGTTAGGGGTGGTAGTGGTGGTGGTGGTGGTGGGTCGTTTAGGGGGGAGAAGAATCGTAGTTCTGGAAAGAAAAGGGGTCGTAGTAGTAGTGGTGGTGGGGATAGTGGTAACTGGAAGAATTCGATAATGGAGTTAACTAGAGCAATTGTGAAATTCGGTGAAGCGTATGAACAGATTGAAACTTCGAAGCTGCAGCAAGTAGTTGAAATGGAGCAGCAAAGGATGGAGTTTATGAAAGAACTTGAATTGCAGAGGATGCAGTTCTTTATGAAAACTCAAGT
Source organism: Papaver armeniacum (assembly GCA_023531295.1). NCBI lineage: Eukaryota > Viridiplantae > Streptophyta > Magnoliopsida > Ranunculales > Papaveraceae > Papaver > Papaver armeniacum. Next base: position 14,972 of record JAJJWW010016200.1, read on the forward strand.
GGATCTTTCGCAGGTAAAGCATGGGAGACGTGGTGGTAATAGCCGTCGCCATAACAACAACAACAGCAACAACCACAACAATAATATTGACAACGGTGATAATAGTGGTTAGTTTTTCGGGTTTGTATCTTCGTCTAATTATTAGGTGAAATACCTAAATGGTAATTTGTACTACTACAGCGAACTTATCTGCTTCTTAGTTATTATCTATGTAATTCATATGTGGTTTAATTGTCATAAATTTTTCCAGTTGCTTAGGATTATGTAGGGTTAAAGATGCTTAGAATGAATTTATCCTCAATATCACAGCCTAGTAAGGTAAGTCTTTCATGTATAGTGATGACGAGTTACCTAATTTGGTTCCTACCTAATTTATCATTTCGTAGCAGTTGGTACGTCGTTATTATGCAGTACATAAATAGAACCCCTTTATTAACATATACCACAGGTAATGTATGGTTTGGTTGACTGTGACTAGCTTAGTTTGTTTGGGAAACTACTCATACTTGTTTCTGAAGATTAGGAATTGAATAGGTTATAGTGTTGAGTAGGAAAACTAATTCAGTATTGCCCATCTGATCTTACAGACATTAAAGACTTCACTAGTTTCTTAGACAATGATACATACATCTATCAGGTCCTGAATCTCCGTTTTACTGATTTATAACATCCTAGGATTTGTTCTCTGTATTTTTCTCATAACCAAGATTAGATTTGGTTACTTGAGGTTAGTCTGACATGCGTAGTGATAATTAGTCCTGTGAACTGATTTCTGGTTGCTTATTTTGGACAGTTGGTGCAGCATAGAACTTCCCTCTTCTGCAATACATGAATAGATGGATTGCTGAAACTTTCTTGTTCTGCAATCGAGTTTAAAGACTATACTGCGTATGTCTTGCTAGTGTTGTGCATTAATAGATGTTATCTGTCCAAGTGAAATATTTCCTTTGCGTTTATTTTCTTAAGATAAGTTTTCAATGTTGTTGTCAAAATTGTAGCGGATACATTGCTCTAGAATAAAAGGGTAAGCTTAGGCGTTATAAGGGTGTTTGGTTAAATGGCCTATGGCTGTGACAAGCTCCTTACATGAGTATATTCATTTTTGTCCTGGTTATGTGGTTCTGGTAGGATGTGTGTGTTATTAGTGGATTTCGACATGGCTTCAGGTATTATGTCTATGGCTGACATGAATGGTGATAATTAGTTCCTAATATGGTCTCTGGTATCTGATTATGGTTTTTATCATTTTAACAGTTGATGCAGCATATAACTTGCCTTTTCTGAAATACATGAATAATAGATGGGTTGGTGAAACTTTCTTTTTCTGCAATCGAGTTTGAGGACTGTACTGAGTATTTCATGCTAGTGTTCTGCATTAGTGAATTTTCCTTTGCACTTATTTTCTTAAGATTTTCAATGTTGTAGTCAAAATGGTAGCGGGTACAAGATAACCACGGTAATCTTAGGTGTTATGAGGGTCTTGGTTAAATGGTCTGTGAGTTGTGACAAGATAGTTACATGAGTATATCCAGTTTTGTCTTGGTTATGTGGTTCTGGTATGATGTGTGTGTTAGTGGAATTCGACATGGCTTCAAGTATTAGTGTCCAAGTCTGACATGAATAGTGATTGTTAGTTCCCTAATGTGGTCTCTGGTATCTGCTTATGGTTTCGTATCTTTTAGACAGTTAACGCAACATAGAACTTTCCTTTTCTGCAATACATGAATATATGAATGGGAAAAACTTTCTTTTTCTGTAGTCATGTTTGAGGGACTATATTATGTATATCATGCTTGTGTTCTGCGTTAATGCATTTCATTTTGTAAGTGAAGCATTTCCTTTGTATTCTAATTTCTTAAGATAAGTTTGAGAATAACGTTGTTCTTGTTGTTGAAAGTTAACAGATCACAATGCATTTCCGTAAACAGGGTAAGCTTAAGTGTAAGTAAAGTGTGGTTAAACGGTCTGTGGTTCTGCAAGTTCGCCTATGGGTTGTGACAAGTTACTCTGAGGTGTTGATTGACTATTGCATGCATAGAAAATCCACATTGCAGTTGTAAGCAGAGTTGCACCTTTAGGTTGTAACAAGTTGACTCTTAGGTGCTGGTTAAGAATGATGTTTGCTCAGAAAATGCACATTGCAGTTTGTAAAACTACTTATACTCTTTTTTGAAGATTAGGAATTGAATAGATTATAGTGGTGAGTAGGAAAACTATTTCCATATTGCTTAACAATCTGTCTGAAATGGGATGACCAAAACAATCTGATCTTACAGAATATCCGTTTTGCTAATTTTTTGGTTGGTTACATTCTAGGATTGTTCTCTTTAATTTCTAATTGTCTCTGGTATCTGATTATGGTTTCGTATTATGTTTACAGTTGGTGCAGCATAGAACTTTCCTTTTCTGCAATACATGAATAGATGTATTGGTGAAACTTTCTTTTTCTGCAATCGAGCGTGAGGACTCTACTGTGCGTGTCATGCTAGTGTTCTGCATTAATATATGTCATCTGTCCAAGTGAAAATTTCCTTTGCATTTGTTTTTTTTTAAGATAAGTTTCATGTTGTTGTCAAAGTGGTAGCTGATACATTGCACTGCGCTAAAAAGGGCAAGCTTAGGAGTTATCAGGGTGTTGGTTAAATGGCTACAGATATCCAGTGTTGTCCTGCTTATGTGGTTCTGATAGGATGTTTGCGAGTGGATTTTGCCATGGCTTCAACTACTATTGTGCAAGTCTTGCATGAATTATGATTATTAGTTATTAATTTGGTCTCTGGTGTCTGATTATGGTTTCGTATCTTTTTAACAGTTGATGCAGCATAGAACATTCCTTTCTGCAATACATGAATAGATGGATTGAAGAAATTTTCTTTTTATCGAGTTTGAGGACTATAATTGTGCATATCATGCTAGTATTCTGCATAAATGTATTTCATATTGTCCAGATGAAGCGTTTCCTTGGTATTTTTATATCTTAGGATAAAGTTTTGATTAGTGCCATCACGCACTAGACTGCCCAATAAGCATGCATCTTTAAGCCGCCAGAATTACTACTATAGAGATGCACAAATCTGACGGCTTACAAGTGCAAGCTCATTGTGCACTCGAGTGCGTGAGAGTATGACTCAATAACGTTGTTCTTGTTGCCGAAATAGCAGCAGATTACAATGCGTTTCCGTAAACAAGTTAAGCTTATGTGTAAATAAAATTGTGGTTAAATGGTCTGTGGGTTGTGTGACAAGTTGACTCTGAGGTGCTAGTTGACACTGTTGTTGCCTGCTTAGAAACCTCACATTGCAGTTGTAAACAGAGTTGCGCCTGTGGCCTGTGGGTTGTGGCAAGTTGACTCGAATTGCTGGTAGAGACTGTTGTTTGCTCAGGAAATGCTCATTGCAGTTGTTACAGCCGAGTTACACCCGTGTGTTGTGTGACAAGTTGACTCTGCGGTGCTGGTTGTGACTGTTTGCTCAGAAAACGCCCACAGAGTTGTGCCTGTGGGTTGTAACAACTTCACTCTGAGTTGCTTGTTCAGACTGGTGTTTTGCTCAGAAAATGTACATTGCAGTTGTTATAATTGAGTTGCGACAAGTTGACTCTGAGGTGCCTGTTGAGACGGTTTTTTGTTCAGAAAACACCCAGACTTGCGCCCGTGGGTTGTGACAAATTCACTCTTCTGAGTTACTTGTTGAGACTGTTATTTGCTCAGAGAATGCACAACGCAGTGGTAAACAGAACAGGAAATGGGATAAACCATTTCAATACCCTACTAGAACCAAGAGGGAGATTACTGTTTGGCTCTTCTGGAATATGTGAAATTTCATTTACCTCTTTTGTAATGGGAAGAACTAAGGTTGAAGATAGCGGCATCTCGGCATATTAAATGCTGCTCTGCCAGGATATCTTATCTGTCTTTCCAGGAAAATGATGTCTAGAATTCATCATCTTAAAGAGTTTCTCCAGCATAAGAAACTTCTTTTTCCAGGAACCAACAAACCAAATTCCATTCTTCAACTTTCAAAGATTTTGTTGCATCACATAAAACCGGCAAGGGCGGCAAACCTTCCTTTGGTCAATACAAACCCACCACGTGTCAAACACCCAAAATTAGTTAATTGTTTCTCTTCCTTCCTAAAACAGAGAAAAGACGTGCTGAAAGCAATGGATGGAGAAGGAAGAAGAAGAAATGGAAGGAATTCCAGCAACAGCGACGTGGTGGTGATCATCGTTGAAGGTTGAAAATTTCAAAATGGAAATAATAATAATGAATTGTTGAATGAAGAGATGAAGAGGAAGAGAAGGAAAAGATCAACATAACCAAAAAAAAAAACAACATAATCTTCATCTTTCTTCTGAGTTCTGAGGATGTTCTTGTTGTTGACATTTTTTCCGATCAGCCCGGTGAACCGGAATTAGACGTAGGTTGTAACATATATATGCCTTTCATGGGTACTGGGGCTGTAGGAGATAATCTTGTTGTTGTTCCTGCTGTTATTGGGTTTAAAGATCATCAATTGAAATCTCCCAAGCAGCTACATGTAAATACTTTTAAAGATAGTCCTCCGCCGTTCGGAGGGAAATGGTCGCAGGAAAGCTTGAAGAATCAGAAGGCAAGGAAAAGGAATGCGAAGGATTATTCTTCGTCTCTATTGGTTTCACCTCTTCATTCAAAATCTTTTGCTTGGAAATTGGCTGCTGCAATTGGTACAACCGAGGATGATGATGGGTTTGAATTCAAGTCTGAGCAGACAACAAAAAATTTACAAGCTGCTGCCGCGGAGCCTGTTCCTGCTGTGGATGATGTGCCAGATATTCAACCGTCGAGTTTAGATGCAAAAGAAGATGATAAATCAGAGAAGGATCAGTTAGTACCTTCTTTACAAACCGATGTTGCAGGTGATCTGCAACCTCGAGTTGAAGATCCGGGTGGTGATGCTGTCAATGGAATGATATTGGAAAGGCAGGGTTCTAATTTGAAACAGAATGAAGAGTTGCAGTTTGAGGTTGATATGCATGTTCCAGAAGTTGTTCAGGTGGTTTCGTATTCGAAAGCAAATCAAGAACTCAATGATCTACAAATGAAAGCAAATGAATTGGAGAAACTTTTTGAACAACACAAGCGTCGGATTCTTGGAGATCAGTCGACTTCCAAGAAATTGCCATCTGACAGTAACTCAGGAAAGGAGTTAGATGCAAATTCCATTACTAGTATGGTGGTAGATAATGAGGATTATGATAGATTTAGTAATAGTGGTGCTTCCAAGCTGAAAATTGAGATTGATTTTCCAGAGGAATCCAAGGGTAAATTTTACCATAGGTACGTGGAGAAACGCGATGCAAAGCTTAGGGAAGAATTGGCTCAGAAGGAAGCCAAGATGAAGGCCATGGAAGAGAGCCTGGAAAGAAATAGAGCAGAAATGGAGGCCAAGTTCTCAGGGTATTCTTCAAGAAACCAAGACTCAAATCTTAATGCTCGACGTCGTGCAGAGAGGCTTCGGTCCTTCAATATCCGTTCGACGCAAGAGAACAACGAACAGGTATCATTCATAGACTCTGTTGATGATGAATTTCCTGAGAATAATCTGTGGGAGTTGCGTAGATCACTCCCCTGGGAGTCAACAGATGTTTCTTCGAGTAATTCTGCGGCAAAGAAAGTTGTGTCTAATAGAACCTCGTCTTCCTCCATCCCTCGAACATCAACAATCCCCATCACTAAATCGTCGACCAAACCTTCACATTCTCCTTTGAACAAGCGGCGGACCTTACTAGAAAACTCGAAGGCTTCACCAACACACCGGCAAAGGAAGTATAACCGCAGCAAGAGCAACATTGACGAGTTTTCTATCAGCAAGGAATTCAAGCCAAGGGAGGCACAGTCGTTGAGAAATAGCTCCGCCCGTGAGTCTAAAGACGCATCTTCTGTCATAACAGAGCGTGTTGATCAAACAAACAAAGCTTCGAAGCCCTTCCTCAAAAAGGGCAGTGGCGTCGGTCCTGGTGCTGGTGCTAATGTTGCTAAGCTGAAAGCGTTGACGGCATCTGAGAACATGAAATCTGAAAAAGTGCTAGATGAATCACCTCAGAAGATGCAAGAAGATCCGGTTGCGGTCCTTGTCAAAGTTGAGGAGGAGGCAGAAGCACATTGTGACCCTGTGATAGAAGAACAAGGATTTATGACTGGAAATGCTGCTGCTATACTAGAAAATGAAAACTTAATGGCGAAGTGGGAATCAGAAAAATCCAGCCATTCGGGGTTTAGAAACAGCGAGGTCCTTGAGTTATTTTCTCAAGTGGATCCTAATGCAGTAGCTGAGGCTGCTGCATTGCCTTCTACATTACATAGTATCATAGAACCTATGCAGGATTTTATCGAGGAAAGTACAGGGTCGCGGAACCCGCTTGTGCAGCCAACTTTTTCATCATCAGATGATGCAGGCTTGGAGTCTCCTATGGGGAGCCATTCGTCTTGGAATTCCCAATCCCTCACGAAGTTAGAGAGTGAAGTTATGATGAGGAATAAAAGTGGAAGAACAGTTGCCGCAGCTAATACCTCCCACCATCATTACCGCAAGGATGTGAAAAAAGGGATCAAGAGGTTATTAAAATTTGGAAAGAAAAGTAAGAAAAAGGAGAGTATGGTGGGTTGGGTTTCGCCTGCTACAACTTCAGACGCAGATTATGACAATGTGGAGAGCCGTGATGACAATTCAAACCGGCCATCAGAAGAACTTCAGAAGTCAAGGCTTGGGTATCCTGAAAGTCGTACTTCCTACGATTCCTTCAGCAATAGCGAGGTGTACAGTGAACAAGGTACCTATGTTCATAGTTCTTTTTGCTGTCCATTTATCTTAAATCTGAATTACTGCAAGTTGCTTAGCTCAGGTCAGTATTTGTGGAAGTGCTAGTGTAACTAACTTTGATTCTTTTCCGCTTTTTAGAGTTTAGACTTTAGATTGAATCTTGCATAGGCATGCATATGGGTTCTGGAATTTGATACAAGGTGTTCTTGCATTTTGCAGCTAAACGTAGCTCCAATCCTGCAGCTTCTGAAATGTTCAAACCAAGAGAGGATCGCATATCAGGAGGCTCTTCTAAAGGTTAGCCCCCTAATTTCTTGACGATGTTGTTACTCTTATACACTCTTAGTTCCTTTACACGGAAAGTCTAGCTTGATAAACAACCAAAACTTGCTAAAGAATATCGTGTTAGTTTTTTCTATGGTTGGTCCAAGATTCCATCTTTTGGAAACTGCAATTTCATAACATTCAATGTCACATCTCGAAACCAACATGAATCACTGGATATCAAGAACTTGTATTTACAGACTGAAGAAAATTCTAGGTAGGGCGTAAACTTAGGATCTAGTTAGTAGTTGGCAGGACCATTGTAATTGGATCCTGCTTGTCCTGCTTGCTCATTACTTTTCAATATCATGAAATTTCAAAATAATTCTAATTGTTTCTCCACGCACTAGTGGCTCCGGTATCTTGACAATTGTTTTAATTGCATCTTATTTGTTGAAAAACTTCGTTTTCAATTTGTTTTGCATGTGCAGCTCCACGGTCATTTTTCTCGCTCTCATCATTCCGAACCAAAGGAAGTGAATCAAAGTCCAGACTGAAGGAATCTTACAATTCTTACTAGCCAGACCGTTGGCTATATCTAGTAGAAAGAAAGGGCAGTGACTAGTGAGCAAACAAAAACACACAGAAAAAAGAAGAAAAAAGAAAGAAAAATTCGAAACATACATAGTCTACATTCATGTCGAAATAGGGGTGTTCACGGCGAGTTTTGCAAGGATTTTGCGTTCTGCTGCTTCTTTACATGTATTTTTTTTTTTTTTTTGTTTGAATTGAAAAGCTCTTGTATACATAGAATATATATTGATCGAGTGTTGCGCACCGTTATATTTTTTCTCGGGAGTTTGGGTTGTTTGCCCATGTATCTCCTTGTGTGTAATTGTGTGTACTAGCTACTTTTTATACCATAGTTTGTTTCATGACTGGAATTCAGAAAGATACAACAAAGTAATAAATCGAGAACATGAACTCTACAGCATCATTGAGTCTTTCTCTAAGAATATTGAAAAACTTCTCCAAGAAACTACTCGACAGCGTGAAAAGATTAGTATTCTTGAAGATATTGTTAAGGAAGACTCAATTAGAGAGAAACGGTTGATCGAGACTCATTCATCAGATCTTAGCAAACTTCTTGTCGAGAAAGAGAAACTAGAAGCATCTCTGAGTCTAGCCCATGAACATTGCAGATCCTTGGAAAAGGAAAACTCTGTCTTAAGGAGAAACTCCTCTGTAAAAAGTAATTTTCACGAATCACAGTACATAACGCTAGAAGAAGATTGTGTCAAGAAAAGTTTACATAACTTATTACAATCTTCTCATATGTATAGTTTTAAGAAAGAAGGCCAGAAGAGATCATAACCTTGGACCAACTAGCCTCACAAGCATCTCGTGCCTTCTCCTTTTGTTCCTTGTTTTTCTGGACTAGCTGATCATTCATGCGTGTTTCCTCGAACCACAACGTCACAAGATCATGCTGTGTCACCCACAGTAGAAATAATTAGAGATCAAACCAGCAATACTACCAGATACAATGATTACAGTATAAACTCAAATTTCAGTTTACCTCGTCAGGACCTAGAAGTTTACAAAATTCCCTTCCCATGTTTTTGGTCAATCGATCCCCTAATCTCCCCATTGTCTTCAAATAAGTAGAGGAATGTTCAGACAGCAACTCCAAAAACGTTTTCGCAGAAGATATTTCAAACTTGAGTTTCTGTAAGATGAGAAAATAACATAAAGATTAGTATCAGCTGCAATAAAAAAGATAATAAACCATTACATGCTTTCTTAATAATACTACCTTAAACTCTGCCATCTTCTTAGCAACGGAATCAGCCTGGAATTCATTCTGGTTGTGGTTAATCTTGTCGAGAAACTCGAGCTTTCTTGAATTTCGTTTATTTATCTCACTCACAACATCTTTGTCCAGTAAACTCACAAGGGCATTATTCCAATGTGTTATAAAATGTTTGGCATTCAAACGAAGTTCAGGAGCATTATCTTCCTTGAGCTGTTCACGGATCCATTCTTTGTGGTCATCCTGAACTGCTGCACCAGATACTAACATGGTAGAAAATCCACGAAGCATCTGCTTTCAGGGAATCATATAAACAGCGCCTAAGTCATTATCTTTCATTAAAAGTAACATGCAGCCGTAACAAAAAGAAAATCTCAATATTAACCGTACCTCAGCTTTTTCTTCATTGCATAGTGACGAAAGTACTCAGCAGCATAGGTTTCAACAATAAGCTTTTCTCTTCCCTTCGCAAATTTGGTACCACGAGACTAAATATAAAAAAAAAAAAATCCCAATTAGGAATAATAATAATAAATTAATAATAATATAGGACTTCCTCCGATTCTTAAAATAAGTAAAATCGAAAAAGTGAAAGTATCTCTTTTTTAAAAAACGAAGGTGTTAGTATGAATTAGGCAGGGGAATACAAAGTTAGGTATTGAAGTTTGTTACCAGTAAGAGTTTATAGTCATCGAGTAATTCTTTTGCACTTTTATATGCTCCTTTAGATGTCTTTTGAATCACATCAGAGATATACTGTGCACAAATTTTTTCCTCAGTTTCAAATTGTATCCACTCCTTTAAAGCCTGACTATCAGAATCAGTAAGCCCATGAAGATCCGTTTTGCTTATTTCCTCGGTGTGTCCTGTGTTTCTTCCTTGTGTTTCTGGGGTACAGGGTTCCGTCATCGTTTTTCTTTACCCTGTTGAGAAAATCAACCAACATACATATAATTGCTATTACTATTTAAAGAGAAAACCACTAAACCTACAAAGTTTATTCATTAAACAATCGAAATCAAAAGGCAGAGAAGAAACCCTAGTTTACCTTGAAGAGATCGCTAAAGGAAAATTGGGAGATTAATTTGAAAAGAGTCTCAGAGAGGAGAAGAAGATAATGTAGAGAACATTGAAGGATGCGAGTTTTTCTTAATGAGAAAAAAAAATTCACCTGGTCGGTGCCGCCGGAGTTGACCGGGACTCGATCGGACGGCGATGACGGTGCGGCAAATTTTTCTTCCTGCTTCTCGGACGAGGGAGGTGAAAGAAAGATGGGGTGGTCGGTTGTGGAGAAATTAAAGAAAAAAAAAGGGTGTCTCATACTTTTATATCAATTTTTATTTCCAAAACCTTATTACGTAAGGATTTCCTTTTTATGGTTTCGGGCCCGTGAGTGTACGTTGAAATCAACACTCATCAATTCACGTTCACGGTTCACTGGACGACGTTCTATCATACTGGATTTTCATTGCTCGCACATGAATAAACCTTATTAGGCCTCTTCCTATGTACATGCCAAAAAAAATAATGTTTGGCATGCCAAACCATTTACGCCACTATGGGGAAACCGCTGAGCGATCGAATTCCTAGCAAGCGATATAGTGAATATCGACAGCGATATTCACTCTAGCGTTAACGACTATTTCTTCATCGCTATAAATATGTAACTTTCAAACTCAACACTTACCCCAAATTTTTTACACAAAAAAATTCTCTTCTCAATCTATTATTCCCTTTTCTCAATCTAATTTATTTCTTCTATTTTCTCCAAATGGCACAATTAAGCCAACTTGATTCGGCAACACAACTTGATTTTTCTGGAGTAGTACTTGAAGGTGTCGTTGAGAAGATATGTGATAGATTTAAAGAAATAAGTAAGAAGCAAAGAAGTCTCCAAGTTTTGGATATCAACCAAGTCAAAACCGCAACTAAGAGAAAGCCAAGAAAGGTTAAAGGCAAGGAAAATCAAGGCAAAACAAATTTGAAGCCAAAGAAGAAGATAAACAAAGGAGACTCCGTTCATGAGCGCATTGATTGGAAGTTTAGTGAAATGAAGAAGATGAAGAACATTGTTCCAATTTTATTTTTTTTTATAGTCTTTCCAATTATTGTCTAGTTTTATGTCTTGTAAAATGACTATTTTAATTATATTGAAGTTTTTAATTTTGTGAAGTTTAATGAATTTGAAAATTTGACGAATATTGTTGAAAAATTAATATTAATTATATTCTTAAACATTAAAAGTATTACAAATATTTAAACTTAAACAAATATTAAAAATATTAATACTTTAAAAATTTTAAACAAATATTAAAACTTTAAAAGTGGACAATTGAGAAATTACAACACAAATGTTGGACAATATTGGGGCAAATATCTTAAAACCTCGAAACAACTTTCAAAATGGAATTTTTTCCCGTAGATGCGACGATATTCCACACGACACCTTTCTGAAATTCCACCGTGGTTTCACCACTTCTCAAGGTTGGACCTTCTCATTTGAAGTAAAGCAACATACCTAGTAACTTCCTGCTTAATTATACCGAAGCGCCGAACCAAATCTGAAACACTACGACCGAGTAGGTTCATTGTTTGTTCTTGAAATTTGAAAAAATCCTTACCCACAATAGTTGGTGATCAAATACTGGCTCCATTGTCAAATCAATATAATTCATGCAAATACATTCATCTTCTGCAGTTTTGAATTTTAGGTTTCTCCTCACTTGACATCTCCTAATTTGACTTCTCCTAGTTTCACTGTCTACAATTGCATGACAAGCGGCTCTTCGATTTTGGATAATACGGTGGTTTTCCATGCACTCGATTGATTCATATTATCGGCCATGCTCTCTAAGGAATTGGAAGAGTGATGAAAAGAATTGGAGATTAAGAAATTCTAGAGAGATTGAGAAATTCTTAAGAGATTAAGAAATTGGGTGTGAGTTGAAATGAGATTAAAATTAGGTATTTATAGAGGGGGAAATATTAGTCGTTGTATGAAGATCGATGAGCGATTATCAAGCGATAGCTTGACTGTCATTGTCGAGTGAATAACCATCGAACGATAGTTTGACCATCGAGCGACGAAGACTCTATCGCTCATTGGAAACTCGTTGTGTATGCCTATATGCCAGGAAAAACATATTGGCATATGAGTTTGGCAGTTTGGCATACCCATAGTGGGTGCATATATGCCAAATACCATGTTTTGGCATGTGCATAGGAAGAGGCCTTAGACAAGGATTTTTTTTTTTTTTTTTTTTTTTTTTTTTGGCTATGGGCCTGCGAGTGCTAAACCCACCAAGATTGGGCATTTCATGACTCAAATCAGCAGTGGCTCATCAATCCACGCTTCGGACGACGCTCCATCATACTGGATCTTCATTGCTCGCACGTGGTGTTATTGACGCAAATCGAGAATACCGGTAATATCTCATGCGGAACATGATTGTCCGTTGCTAAGCGGGGGACTTAATGTTGGTGGTGGATTTTTGACAAAGGTTAAAATTGTAAAAATCATGATTTTGCATATTTCCGATCCAGCTTCAGACTAGTACGTGAAATTCATATTTTAGAATTTAGACGTGAAAGATCATGTCATGATAATCTCTGACTGAGTGTATAGCCTCTCAGAGCATACATAAATATGCAATCATTTAAAGCCTATCAGCCGAGCTTTCAATATTTCGCATGTTTCATCAATACTAAATAGTTTCAGTATTCACATCTGCATGGAATCGAGAATGATTGGACTGCACCTAGACAAATTGCCTGCTAGTATAGAGCAATAACGTCTTTAAGATGTAGCAATATCCCATGACTATACAAAATAAACAGAAATCTATCTAGGAGTATTATATTTATGTTTATGGCGAGTATCCATCAATTGAATGCAGTATCCATCAATTTATGTTTATGGTGAGTATCCCTAGACAAATTAAGTAATTCTAATGCAGTATCCATCAATTGAATTTCTAGAAAATAATATATTTTTATCATAATATCTCATTACTTCAATTCACGGCTTTTCTCAGCTCAATTCCACGGATTAGTAATAGATATTCACTTTTCATGCATATGGGCCACCTATGTTGTAAAAGGCGCCAGGCAAGGCGAGGCGCCAAGTCCAGCACCTAGCACCTAAGGCGCCCCAGGCGAGGGCCTTTTTTTTAGAAAAAAACAAAATTATGTATAATTTGGCGCTTGTGCGCCTTTTTTTTCCAGGCTCCAGCCTTGCGCCTAGTGCGCCTTTGGCGAACCAAAGGAAGCGAATCAACGTCCAGAATGAAGGAATCTTACAATTCTTACTAGCCAGACCATTCAATATATCCAGTAGAAACAAAAGAATAGTAAGCAAACAGAAACAACCTGGAGAAAAAAAAGAAAGAAAATGTTCGAAATATATGAAGTCTATGGCGAGTTCTGCGAGGATTTTGCATATTTGCTACTTCTTTACATGCACTTTTTGTTCCCAGTGATTGAAAAGCTCTTGTATACAAATTTAGCTGACAATGTACATTGAGTGAGTGTTGCTTGATTTTTTTGGGGAGTTTGGAATTTTGTTCAAGGTTTCTTGATATTTTCAGCCCTAACCAGGAGCTGATGCAGCATAAGCCATTAGGCGAACCAAAAATCTTAAGGAAGACGGATATAAATTGCAAGAAAAATCTCAATTACTTTTATCCGAAACGAAACAAGATTCAATCTAGTCTTTCAAATCCTAAACAAAGAACTAGCTACTGAAAAATGAAAAAAAGAACTGCGACAATCTTAGGAAGCTAAAGAAATCCATGATGAACAATGGATGCTGCAAGAAACAGAAATGCGCACTACGAATCGCGTCTAAAACTCGACTTCCTTCCTCACTTTCTGTCCATTTGCATCAACGTCGCGGTCCATATAATTCTTCCAAAACCAATGTTGCTTCCAAACTCTCTCAACCATTTCCTCGATCGGAACACCTTTAGTCTCTGGTAGCAAAAATACCACAAATAATCCCATGGCAACAATCCAGGCAGCAAAAAAGAAAAACACAAAGGCGTGCATATGACACAGCATTGACAAAAATGCTTGAGCTATGATGAAAGTGCAGAGCATGTTTGCGCTAACAGCAAATGCGAAACCGGTAGTTCTTATCTCCAGGGGAAATGTTTCACTTGGAATCAACCAACCTAATGGCCCCCATGACCATGCAAAGCTCATGACATATAAACAAACCAGAATAACCACGCCAATTGCTTCTCCATGACCTAGTGATCCAGTTATCTTCAGACGCACTGCGAGGATTATCCCTACTACAACCTGCACATTACGTAAAATGTCAGAGCAAATCCTGCTTTTTTCTTCGGGAGGTTTCTGGCTTTAAGGTTTACGTACCTGTGTAAGGAACATCTGGCAACAAGCTTCAAGAAGCAGTGCTCTTCTTCCAAATTTATCAACAGTTTTGATTGAAACTAAGGTACTAAAGACATTTACAAATCCTATGATCACAGAAGATATCAACGCCGCGTTGGACCCAAAACCGACAGTTTGAAACAAGACTGGGGCATAGAACATGATGGCATTGATTCCTGTAAATTGCTGGAACACTTGCATCATTATACCAATGACTAGAGGAGGTCTACTCGATGGTCGCATAAGTTTTGAGAATGAACTCTGGGTTTCTTGAGATAATCGACTAGCAGTTAATATCGACTGATACTCATCCTCAACGTTTTTCGTTCGTCGTATCTTTTGAAGAGTTAATTTTCCTTTTTCATCATGACCACGTTCGATCAAACTTGTAGGTGTTTCTGGGATAACAAAAGAACCAACCAGGAGCATGAAAGCAGGAACTCCGGCTAAACCCAAAGCTAGTCTCCATCCCCATGGATGCTTCTCAGCTGCAACATAGTTTATAACGTTTGCAATGAGTATTCCAGTAGTAACGAACAGCTGGAAAAGAATGTTCACTGCTCCTCGGATCTTGATAGGCGCAATTTCAGATAAGAACAGCGGAACGGCCTGCACGTTACAAGAATCATTTTAATTATATAATCAGTCTCTGCGAAAACGAAGCAAATTAGCAGCATAATAGCTACAGAGAAAGTGAATTAGCATTACCTCATTACCAAATCCAACACCAACACCAAGCAAAATCCTTCCTAGAATGAGCATGACAAGACCATTTGCTGCAGCATTCAAGGTAACTCCTAGCAAGTAGAATATGGAAGCGACTAACATAGTCATCTTGCGGCCATATTTACTGCAAACTTTAGACCCAATAAAGCTGGCACAAAGTGCAGCAAGATACAATGAGGAAGTGAATAACTGAACATACGGATCAGCGTATTTGCAGTAGTTGTTTTCTTTTGCATGTTTTTTCTTAGCGTATACACCAGGAAAGAACATAATCAAGAAGTCATCCATCGATGTCACTCCACCTGCAACAATGTACACAAACCATGCATTCGTGATCAAACAGTTTGAGATCTGACTTGATGAATCATCATTTGTGCATATAGTTCTGAATGATCATGAAGTAAATGCAATAATAAACCCAAAAAACATAAAAGTAGAAAAAGAAAATCTCTATAATAGCAAATCTGAGAGCTTTAAAGCGTATGCTCATTGTGCACTCGAATTTGCAATAACCCTCGTCATAAAAAAAAAAAAAAAAAAAAAACAGAAAAAGAAATGATTAAGGGTGATCAGATGATATACCTGAAATACCAATGTCATAACCAAACATAAGACCACCAATAGCAGCAATCAACCAACACAAAACCACAAAAGGCTTTGAGTAAAATTCATTCTCAGAACCTCCCATTTTTTTCCAAAACTAAACTCTAGCTAATAATCTAACCTAATATAATCTAAATCTAATCCCTTGTTTAATCTTGTAAACAAGTTTAAAGTTTAGGATTAGATATCTAGGTTTGAACTGAGAGGATTAGTAGATAGAAGTGTTTACTTTGTACGATGAGGAGTATATCCATATATATATATATATGGAAAATTTTCTTGTTTTTTTTTCTAGGATATTTTCCACGACAAAAATGGGTAGAACTAGTAAAAAATGGTTAATTGGTTTCCTTAAGTGTAGCTAGGGCGTGTACATAGTCTGCCGCAACAAATGTTGTTTGCTTAATGCTCTCTAGTGTGGACTAATTACTCCCACATTACACTCACTGACTTGGCAATGGATTTATTCTCCTTAATTATCTCTCAAATAGCCGTTTTTTCACAATTTCAAAATATGGAGATATTAACGGTAAAACGGTAAATGTAAACTCCCTAGACAGTGTTTTCGTTTTTAGGGAAGGCTAGTTTGGTATTGCTGTGAATTTTAGAAAAGAGCTTTTCTGTTGTGCTGTGTTGTGCGTTGTTGTGCTGTGCTGTGAAAATAAATCTGCATGACGTTTGGTAAACTATAATTTAAAAAGCACTGTGCAATTAACAAACTGTAAATTCTGTTTGGTAAACGGGTATTTAAAAGTGCTGGTGATGTAGTTAATGACGAAAATAGACATATTTCAAAATTAGTTTTAATACAATTTTATTATAATAAATTATATTTCTAATTTTAATATATTTAATAAAATACAAGTAATATTTTTTTTATTTTTTAATTGTTTTTATTATTTAATTAAAAAATTTATGATTATGGTTTGCTATGAAAATATTATTATTTTGAAAAAAAAAATTTCAAAAAAAATATTTATTAAATTTATTATTTTTTTCATTTTTCATTTTAATTTTTTTTGTTATTTTATATAATAATTTTAATTATTATTGTATTTATTATTTTAAATAAAAAATGAAAAAATAGATAAATTAAATTAAATTAGAATTATAATGTCAAATGTACAATATTTGAGGGTAAAACTTGTCTTTATAATAAATTAACAAGGTTAAAATAGAGAATCAGTTAAATCGAATTATGTGGGTCCACAACTTCTGCTTTTCCTGCTTTTAAAAGCTAGTGCTGAGTAGCTTTTAAAAGCAGGCCTAAAATGAAAGTGCTTCTCTCCAAAAGCACTTTGAAAAAATTTTACCATACACAATTTTTGGTAAAAGTTTGTTACAAATTTGTTACAAAGTGCTTTTGGTTGAAAAAAAGCAATCCCAAACGGGGCTTTTTACTTTCTTTTTTTCTTGTTGTTTTGCAACTTTGCATGTTTGGGTCTGAATCGTTCTCAGAACCTCCCATTTTTTTCCAAAACTAAACTCTAGCTAATAATCTAACCTAATATAATCTAAATCTAATCCCTTGTTTAATCTTGTAAACAAGTTTAAAGTTTAGGATTAGATATCTAGGTTTGAACTGAGAGGATTAGTAGATAGAAGTGTTTACTTTGTACGATGAGGAGTATATCCATATATATATATGTGGAAAATTTTCTTGTTTTTTTTTTCTTGGATATTTTCCACGACAAAAATGGGTAGAACTAGTAAAAAATGGTTAATTGGTTTCCTTAAGTGTAGCTAGGGCGTGTACATAGTCTGCCGCAACAAATTAGTGTGGACTAATTAGTCCCCCATTACACTCACTGACTTGGCAATGGATTTATTCTCCTTGATTATCTCTTAAATAGCCGTTTTTTCACAATTTCAAAATATGGAGATATTAACGGTAAAACGGTAAATGTAAACTCCCTAGACAGTGTTTTCGTTCTTAGGGTTTTTTACTTTCTTTTTTTTCTTGTTGTTTTGCAACTTTGCATGTTTGGGTCTGAATCGTCAGATAGTTTGGGTTTTTTTTCTTTATTTTCCCTGGCGTGAGAGATGAGGTCTGACTTGATTCATACGTACAACCCATAAATATTTTGATTTAGTTACAATTTTTTTTGTACTTGCGTGAGTTGTAATTCATGCATTAGACGCTTACACTAGAGTTTTTTCTAGTATTTCATAAATTTTGGATTCGTTTTTAATTGTTTTCTCTAGTTTTTTGATAAATTTTGAATTAGATATAAAAAGTTTAATTCAAGTAAGAGTGAAATTTAAACAAGTCAATTGAGTTAGAAGAAAATAAATAACCGGTTGGTAAATAACATATCTAAATATGACTTATTTTAGCTAACTTGAAAGTTTTTCCCGTAAAGAAAAAGTTTATACTCCCTCGGTCCCATCATTAGATGACCTACTTAGTTTTAAATTTTGTCCCATCATTAGTTGACCTATTTCATTTAGCAAGGGAATCTTCTAAAATTATCCTTTTGAATGATTATCGTAAGTATATGAAATATGTATAATTTGATATTCATATTTATACTCATTGCGTAGGTGTTTTAAAATGCTTTTCAATGATACAAAGTTTACGAAAATCCATGGTATAGTTTGAGAGATAAATCATTTCTAAATTTTACAAATTATCACCCATAAGGGTATAATTATAAAAAATACTTAAAAAGTCTCATTTCCATTACTTGCCTTAAGAATTGTGCAAACTTGAACTAGGTCATCTAATAGTGGGACGGAGGGAGTATTAAAAAGAAAAGGAACAGCCAAAGGCCATTACAGAATCAGGTTGTAAGGCAACAAACCTAAAAGCTGAAACGGACCCAGCTTCTGGGAAAAGAAAAGAACAGAAGGAATTTAGTGGTGCAAAAGTACACCCTAATTGTAGGTGATTTGGCTACTATCTGCATACTTAAAAATGCTAGTATCGTAACTCCAAAGGACCAAATCTTGCTTGACTTGAAAAATGACTTCTTCCACGTCTTTAGGCCTTCCACCAAAAACCATGTGATTCCTTTCGTTCCACACGTTCCAAATAATAGCAAAGTGTAATATATTCCAAATGTAGTTACACTTTCCATCTAAAGAATTACATTCCCAGGCTTCAAATAAGTAAAGCACAGTGCCAGGCATTGGCCAACAGATCCTCATTGACTTGATAAAGAAGTCCCACAGTTAGAAAGAACAGGGACAGTGCGGCAACAAATGATTAGTCGTCTCCAGCACTTCGTTACATAAAGGACAAGTCGTGCTATTCAGGATAACCCCTCTATACTAAAGCATTTCTCTCATTAGGAGCGAGTTATAAAAAACATCCCAAAGGAGAAAGCTTACCTTTTGCTGAATGGAGTTTTTCCAAAGAAATTTCGAGAAAGTGCAAGCGGGCACATTCCCGGATAGAATGTTATATCAAAAATTATTATTATATCTAGGGTTGAATTCTACCTCATCATCTCCTTCAACTGGAGTAAGAACCTCACCAATGTCTCGACGAAGCAGGTCCCATTCCAACTGCTCGTTGGCATTTAGCTGGGGACGAAAATTTCCATGTCATTGATCGTCTCTGATCATCTGAGCTATTGATGCATTTCTTTGAAATTTACTGGAAAAACATCTTTTAAACAACCAATTGTTTTTCACCACTAGCCATTGAGTCTTCTTTCACCACTAGCCATTGAGTCTGATAAAAACTAGGCGGGAATCCATCTGGACTAGGAGATGTCCAAGGTACCATCATCATAAGTGCTTGATATATCTCTTGTTCAGATGGAATGCCTTCTAGTTCCTCATTGTCTTCCATAGAGATGCATTGCGATATATGCTTGAGAAAATTCTGGCTATTTGAAGTATTTGAGGTAGACATTATTTTCTAGAAATGTTGCTGGAGAAGGTGGGAAATTGAGTCTCTATTGATGCACCATGTTCCATCTGGCAGGTGAAAGAGAGAAGGAAAATAGACCAGTAAGCTATCTAGACAACTCTTCATAAGCACCAGCAGACCTGCTTTATTCCAGAATTTCTTCCTTCAAGAAGCCAAATTCTTTTCCATTTTATCTAAGACCGTGTCCCAAGTAGAAATGCATCTCGAGGTTACGTCGATTGGCATGCCAAGATAAGTAAACGGGAGAGTCTCAGTTTTACAACCTAGCTCCTTAGATAACTCATTCATAATCTCGTCCTCACCAACACTTATCATGGTACTCTTGTCCAAATTAAGCTTCATACCAGTTAAAGATTCAAACATAGATAAAATGATAAACAGTCTATACCTCATTCACATTTGCATCAATAAAAATGAGAGTATTATTCGCAAATTATAAATGAAATATCATGCTCCAATTTTATGCTACTTTAAAGTCGTTTATTTGGCCCCTTTGAACTGTGCCATTCATTAACTTTCTCAAAACTTCTACTACTAGCAAAAGGAATCTCCTTGTTGTAGTACTTTAGACGGCTTGAACCTCTCCGTTGAGCCTCCATTAACCAAAATCGACAGGTGGGAAGACGAGAAACACCACTTTATCCAAGAAATCGATTTTTCACCAAAATCATGCTTGTGAAGAATACGAAATAGAGAATGCTAATTAATGTTGTCGAAAGCTTTCTCTATATCAATTTTGCAAAGAATTCCAGGCTTCTTCGACTTAAGTCCGCTATCAACACATTCATTGGCAATTAGAACTCCATCCAAAATCAGTTTTTCATGAATAAAAGCCCCTTGGAAATCATAATTAAGTTTTGGCATTACAATCTTCAATCTTTCGGCTAGAACCTTAGAAAGAATTTTGTACACACTTCCAATTAAGCATATGTGACTACAAATAATATATAAAATTAAACATGACTTATGTACTTCGCAGATCTGGCGTTGGATCCGAGCTAGACCTCAAGTGAGACATTGAAAATATAGATTATAAAAAAATGATCTGACATTTAACTCCAAAAAGGTCAAACTCTAAGTCAGATTCATATTTTGAATCGACAAACTCGAACCTACCATGGTCAACAAAATATACCATGAGTGTATATTACTTCGCTGAGATATACTATTTACTTTTGGAGTTTTTTACTTTGCTAAGATATAGATATATGTTTTCAGAATTTTTTTGAAATCATATTTTAAATAATTTTTCAATTGTAATTTACGCTCAAATGACGCCTTAAATTGATTTCGGTTTTTGGTTATTAACTGTCATCCACTACTTCATATCCATAACAAATGTTCTTCATTTGACAAGAGAAATTCTAGAGCATTTTTTTTTTTGAATTCTGACTATCTAACTAAAATTCGATTTTGTGTACACTCTTTCAAACAATGTTAACTTTTATTTGATTTACTGCATCGTTAACTGATGGTTCTAGTACCAAGAGTGACGGTTCTATTACCACGTGTGTTAAGAATTTTCACCCCTCATTTTGTAACTCTTAAAATTAAATCAAAAGATGTGATTGAACTCATTTAACTAGGTTGGTCCTTATCGGGATGTGGACACAATCGAACTCATTTAACTAAGCCGATCCTTATCGGAGTTTCTGATAATCCGAGTCATTGATTTCCATATTCACGCCTCAGAGATATTTGAGTCATGTACAACATTTTACCTCACCCATTAGGCACATATTTGATTGTATTAGTTCGAAAGTTTTCCATGAACTCTATTATTTTTTAATTTTTAAGTTAGGTGTAATAAGTCAGAATTAGATGAGTCACTTGAGTTTGTAAAAATATAAACAACCTAATGTTTGAAGTCTTTTGTGTAGGAATATATTGTACCAAAAAGGATTTTAGTTTCCTGGTATATATATATATATATATTGTTGGAAAACGATTACTAAAAATAATTTTTAAGGTTTTAATAAAATTATAATTTATTGTTTTCTTTTGTGAATGAAAAAACTTATTAGTCCCACATTGTGGAGTTTCCACGTTTTAGTTGTTTTAAGAGACTATATAAGCATTTTAGTCCCACATCGGGGAGTTTTTCTTCTTAAGTTGTATTTGTCAATTATATAAAAAAATTCACTACTTTTGTAAAATCTATGGGAAAGGGATTGCTATATATTTTAGAGGGACCCCTAAGGGAAACTATTTTATATCGTTTCTTAAGCGTTTGTGATTTTCCTTAACGGTTTTTTCAGAGTTGTCAAGCTCAAGTTGAGCATCTACTACATATGCTAGTAGTAGGTGTAGTAGGGTGTTTTATCCTGGAGATATCCGTCCTGTGAGTGCTATAGCATCACTCTTGAGTGTAGCCGGGCGCTAATGTCTTAAGGTCAACGTGTTGAACACGTGACTCACTCTGTTTTTCCAAAGTTTTGCCTTGTTACTGTTGCGGAGATTTGGAGAGCTCGTCTGTTTCATCAAATCGATCACTTCCACTATAAAGGAGCTAAGTATCAATAACTTTTGCTTATTTCATTTTTTCCTTGTTTTTGATTATTGCACCCAACAATCTTAAGACATTAGAATTTGTAATAATCAAGAATGGTTGATTGGTTTGTGAATCATGGATGTTAATTATGGAGTGAAAAAACAGAAAACGAAGGTTTGGTCAGCTGTAGAGTTTCGAATTTATCTCACAACCTGGAAGGAATTTCGATGAACCCTTTTGACACAACGTAGTGGACATCCTGATAGTTACCCACGTAAAATTTCAGAATTTTTGGAGTTGTAAAAGTATTTTTTGATATTTTACAAAACAGAGAAACGTTCCTGAAAAATTCTGACGGGCAGAAATGTTTTGTTAACTAAAGTAGTTTTTATGGGGTAACCATGAGTTTTTTAATATGGTGGTTCAAACGAAGTTTGTAAATCTAGATGTTATCTTCCAAACTCATATTTTATTTTCTGATTCGGAACTAAGGTTTGTGAGATGTGGTGTATTAGGTGATTGAGAAATTACCGTGTCCGTGGTCAGAGTATAAACGAGGATTGTGACATGAAATTGAAAAGGAACATGGCTACCAGGCGCATGTGGATGAACACAAGTCTTCCAAAGCTGAAAAAGGCGAGAACATCAAACACAACTCTAAGTGTAGTCTTCATAAGAAAGGTATGTTTCGTAAAACTGAATCCGGCATTACTTTAATTAAGGGTGGTTGTTATGTTTGTAAAATCCTAGCCATACGGCAGTAAATTGTAGGCAACATAAAAACCTTAATTATTAGATAGTTAATGCTAATTTAGTTGAAACAAACTAGTACGAGTTCTAGTGGCATGATGTCGGAAGTTATTTTAATAACCAATGTGAGAGACCAGTAGGTGGACTCTGGAGCCACCAAGCATGTTTGTTGAAACAGAGACCTGTTCACCTCCTATCATAGGATAGGAGATGTCGAGAAACTCTATATGAGTAACTCACCTGCGACAGAGGTTGCATAAAAGGGAAAGGTCGAGCATAAGCTCATATCTGTAATATTCTCACATGAATGAAGTTTTCATGTTCCGGGCATATGCAAGAATCTTGTATCTTGTTTTGTTGTAGATGGTAAAAGACTTAAGATATTAATTGAATATGGAAAACTTGTCGTACCTAAGGGCATGTGATTTTGAAGGAAAAGTTATAAGACTTAAGGTCAATATAAGCTTAATGAAAAAAATTGATGAAGTAGTTGATTCTTGTGTTTTCTTTTGTGTGATTGAATGTTTTTCATGGTTGACATGGAACCGTAAACTTATATAAGTCAATGCATAAACTGGGAAGCGTAGGCTGCATACCCAAATTTAGTTTGTATATAGAACACAAAAGTTAAATATTCGTAGAATCAAAATATGCTATAAAACCTTTTAGCAAAATTTCTCAGAGTAATTCTAAGCCCTTAGAATTAATTCAGTTAGACCTAGTTGACATGAAATCAACCCAAACTAAGGTTGTAAAAGGTGTTTTTATAACTTTCATAGATGATTGTACGAGGTACTATCTTGTATACTTACTTAGGGGTAAGGATGATGCCTTAGAAGCCTTAAGAGTATAAACTTGAAATCGAAAGAAAAGTATATGTTACCACTAAAAGGGTCGGTCGAACATGATGGCAAGTATGAAATTCATATAGGAGAACTTTACTTGTTAAATGGCATTATTGATGAGATCACACCTCCTTATTCACCGTAGTCTAATGGTATAGTTGATCGTAAGAACAAAACCATTAAGGAGATGATTTATGCCATGTTGATTAAAGGATTAACCGCCAACTTGTGTGTGTGTGTGGGGGGGGGGAGGTCGTCCTGTGATTTTGTTATATCATGAATAGAGTAACCTTTAAAGGATTAGATAAAACTCCATATGGTTATGAAAGATAGACAACCTTCTTATTCATACGTCAAAGTGTGGGGGTGTTTAGATAAGATATCCCGAGTACCCTATGCATATAGTTTTGGTTGTGAGTTTTGCTTTTCGACTTTGGTGTGAATACTATTATGGAATCTATGGATCGTTGAGTTCTTTGAACATGTTTATTCTTAATCATGTACCTCATTAGAGATGTGATGTTGATCCCCTAGATTTATTTTCAAATAGTCAGAACTTATCTTTAAGGAAGATGAATTAGAGTTGATCCTAGGAGAAGTAAAAGATTAGAACTGAGACTTCTTATGGACCTGACTTCTTAATAAGCCTAGCTTAATCTGAGCTCTAGACTCGTAAAGAAGCCATAACATCTATTGAAACCCCATTCTGGTAAGAAGCTTCATTTAGTGAAATGGACTCAGTCCGTCGGAACCAGACTTGGGATCTTGCTAGTTTACCTCTAGGGAGTAAGACCATGAGATGTAAATGAGTCGAAACGTTAGATATATGGAACCGTGGAAAAATATTAGGCTAAGTTTGTAGCTAAAGGCTATAAACTTAAAGAAGGTGTAAATTTCCTTGATTCTTATTCACTTGTGAAGAGAATTATTTCTGTTGAAATGCTAATTGATTTTGCTGCCATAAACAACTTGGAGATACATCAGATGGATGTTAGGACAACTTTCCTAAAACCGTGAATTAGATAAAGAAATTTACACAGACAACCTGAGGATTTTGTAGTGAAAGGTTATGAAGACAAAGTTTCTAAGATTAACAAATCTTTGTATGGTTTTCAAATAAGCACGTAAACAGTGACATGGAAAATTTGATCATGAGTTAATGTGTAGTGGATTTAAGTTAATGAATCTGACAAGTATATTTATAAGTAACTTGTTAAGGATGCTTGTGTGTTTGTATGCTTGTATGTTGATGATATGTTTATACTTGATACAAACGTAGATGTGATTAATTCCACTAAAAGCATGCACTGAATGAGAACGTTGAGTTGAAAGACTAAGGGTTTTTGATGTAATCTTAGGGATGAGGATTAAAAGATAATCAAACATTTATAGTCTTAGTCATTATCATTATGCTTAAGAGATACAATCATTCTGATTATAAGCCTGCTTGTACTTCATACGATTCTTCTTGTAGACTCAAGAAAAATAAGGAAAATGAAGTATCTTAACTTGAATACTCAAGAGTTATAGGATGTACGATGAATTTAATGAAGCTGTAAGAGTCCAGGACATTGCCTATATTGTGAGTAAGTTAAGTAGATATACTTGTAGTCAGAGCAAGAGCATTGGGATGCACTTAGTAGAGTATTATGGTACCTAAAATACTCTATTACCTTTTATTTGATTTATGAAAGGTATCTTGCTGTCCTTGAGGATTTTATGATGCAAAATGGATAGTTGACTCGAGAGGAGTCTAAGTCTACGAGTGGATATGGTTTCACTCTAGCATGAGGGTTTGTTTTTGGAAGATTTCCAAACATACATATATTGCTCAATTCATTATGGAATCTAAGAGTATTGCGTTAGATAAAGCACGAGAGGGGGCCGAGTGCCTAAGATGTTTTTTAGAAGACATTCCTCTCGGCATAGGCATGTGCCAGCTATATCTATACATTGTGTTAGCCAAGCTATAATAGCTAAAGCTAAAAATAATTAATCTCAATCGGCGTTATTTCCATTGATTGGATAAAGTCCAAGGAGAATATCGCGCAACCTTTGACGAAAGGTTTATCCAAAGAGATAGTCGAAATGCATCGAGGGGGATGGGGATTAAGCTCGAAATTAAACTTGCCATGAAGGATACTCAACCTTTCGACTGGAGATCCCATGATCAAGGTTTCGAATGAGACAAATAATTTGTGGTGGGTAAAGGTAAACACTATCGAGAGAATTTCATTCTCTGTCCCTTCCCTATGGTGTAGACGTGATAGTGTGACTGCATGTGAAGGATGACTTTTAAGAAGTCTTAATGAGTTCTATAGTTTCAATTTAAGATTGAAGTGGGGTGTAGCAGTAGCACTCTTTATGGAAACTCACCTATATGAATGAGGAAGTGGGGCCGCTTCCTATGAGAATATGAGATTTGATTCTCTAGAGCATTCGAGAAACGAGGATATGTCCAGGGCCAAATTGGACAAAACGGCACGAGCTTGACAAAGCACCCTTGGAGATATCATCCGTGGTTGTTATCGCGAATTACATCAAACGCTAGCGAGTTCAAGACATAGTTCACTTGTCTCTAGCAAGTAATTAGGTAATATCTCACTAAGCAAAAGGTTCAAGACCTCATGGACACCTCTGTCTAAAATGGTATTTCCTGCGCTTTTTATGTGATTTTCGTTTTGATGGTTTTGGTATTACTGGAACTTAGGATCTAAGGGTCACTAAGGGTTCACTAGTTCATGCTTTTTCACTTTGGTGAAAGGAACCTTTAGTCTCACTTGTGAGGAACTAAAGATGAAAGCTCTCTATACTATATGATTTTAGAAATCCATAGTATGATCCTGGGGTCATCACACTGTTGTGTGAGGGAGATGACGTTGGAATGGCTAGTATGACTTCAACATGCACGATCTGTCTGTATGTTCAGTCAGTTCGGGTCGTGAGATTGGGTTGTTGATTTACCAAAATCTATCTGTGTTTTCGTGTTTTATTGAGTTTTCATTCATGTGGGGGATTGTTGGAAAACGATTACTAAAAATAATTTTGAAGGTTTTAATAAAATTATAATTTATTATTTTCTTTTGTGAATGAAAAAACTTATTAGTCCCACACTATGGAGTTTCCACGTTTTAGTTGTTTTAAGAGACTATATAAGCATTTTAGTTCCACATCGGGGAGTTTTTCTTCTTAAGTTGTATTTGTCAATTATATGAACAAATTCACTACTTTTGTAAAATCTATGGGAAAGGGATTGCTCTATATTTTAGAGGGAACCCTAAGGGAAAATATTTTATGGCGTTTCTTAAGAGTTCATGATTTTCCTTAACGGTTTTTTCGGAGTTGCCAAGCTCAAGTTGAGCATCTACTACATATGCTAGTAGTAGGTGTAGTAGGGTGTTTTATCCTGGAGATATCCGTCCTTTGAGGGCTATATCATCACTCTTGAGTGTAGCCGGGCGCTAATGTCTTAAGGGCAACGTGTTGAACACGTGACTCACTCTGTTTTTCCAAAGTTTTGCCTTATTCTTTTTGTTGCGGAGATTTGGGGAGCTCGTCCGTTTCATCAAATCGATCACTTCCACTATAAAGGAACTAAGTATCAATAACTTTTGCTTATTTGATTTTTTCCTTGATTTTGATTATTGCACCCAACATATATATATATATATATATATATATATATATATATATATATATATTAGTTAAGTTATTTTTTACACCGTGGATGGTATTATTAGGACAATTACAATATATCCTTGGAATGTCACCTAAAATTGATTTCTCAGGACTAAGCCACCCTTATTCACATACCATCTTTCATCTTCAAACAACTTTGTCTCCAACTACTCATCCAAATGTATCAGTAGGTTCTAACAAAATGGTACGGTATATATCCATAATATTTATACTTGTTAGTTTATCCATACGAATCATATTGTTTACCAAAAAAAAAAAAAATCAAAGAAACGATCTTTGTTGAGTAACTCTTGACTTTGTTATCCACATTAATCGAAGATTTCCTTGAAAATTTGATGAGGGATACACCTAATAAAAGAACACGAAATTGGGGGATAAAAAACTAATTGGGGGATATGAGTTACTTCCCCCCAACCAATAGTGTCTGCTAAAGGGTGGTTTTGGGGTGCAAAAATACTAAAATATCCTCCCTTCAAAATAAAATCAAAAAACAAAATCATATCCCCATTTCCATCTCCACTTCTTATTAATCTCTTTCAGGGTTAGAGCTTTGAAACCCAAATATTCCCCATTCCCTTTCAAATTCTAAACTCTCCCCACCCTCTTTCAAATTCTCTTCTCATTCTCTGTCGGCTCCTCACTTTGGAAACGAATTTTTTTTTTTTTTTTAGTTCGGAAGTGATGAAGATCATGCTGCAAGTGATGAAGACCATGCCGGAATTGATAAAGACCATGCTGGAAACTGGTGCCGACATGCTTGGTAACTAACATTCAATGCCGTAACTAAGTACCGGCATGCTCAATAGAAATCTATCAATGCCTGTAGTCAAGTGAAAAAAAAATTCAACTTTCTGGATACTTTACATCATGTGCCGGCATAAAAATCAAAGACACATACTATGCCGGAAACCGGTGCCGGCATGCCCGAGAATTAACTAACTGTGCCGGAAGTGGACTGATTAAAACCTGAAAAATTCAAAACGGAATATTTTTTTACATCGCCGGAAGTGATGAAGACCATGCCGGAATTGATGGATACCATGCCGGAAACTGGTGTCGGCATGCTTGGTAACTAACATTCAATGCCGTAACTAAATGCCGGCATGCTCGATATAAATCTATCAATTCTGGTAGTCAAGTGGAAAAAATATTTAAGTTTCTGGATACTTTACATCATGTGTCGGCAAAGAAATTCAAGCAACATACCATGCCGGTAGCAGTACCGACATGCTCGAGAATTAATTATCTGTGCCTGCAGTGGACTGAAAACCAGAAAATTTTTAAAACGGAATAGGTTTTGAATTTTGGACACTCTGCATAGCGTTCTGAAAAAAATAACTTCTGTACCGACATAGTTTTTGGGTTGAATACTATGCCGGCTTGAATCAAAATGGGGGATAAACTCGGTGTCGGCATGGTACATGGTATGAATACCATGCCAGTACGAATGGTTCCGGCATTGTATTCATACCACGTCCATGCCGGTACCTAGCTTTTTCAGCTACAAAAATGGTGGATTTAAAGAAAAAAAAATCAAATTTTCAACCTCTCAGCACCAATTCTCTCTTCACAATCATCCTCCATTTTCACCCAAAAAAGTTCCCTCTCAAATACTTTTTCTCTCCTTCTACTCTCACCTCACTCACACAAAATCAAATAAAAACACACACTAATCATTTATCAAAAATCTTATGATTTTACTAATGATTATTAATCACTAATCCTGATTAGTGAGGGGTAGATTAGGCATTATTAAAATACTGAGATAAGGGGTGACCTTGATTTTATATTTGGATCCGATTTTTTTCCTTTTCCTATATCCTCCAATTCTTTATTTTATCCCCCAATTTCGCGTTCTAATAAAATGTGAGGTCTATAATATTTATATAATTCAATACAAGATAATTTTTGGTGGGGGTCAATATATGTCTTTCTGATAAATGCTCAAGATTACTCGGAGTGCATATAAGAGGTATAGACCAAATAATATTAACATCAATAAAGATAACATGTTTATTGATAAATGTATCGGACTGAAATCATCTGACTCACCTTGGTTTGAATCAATATGTTTATTTTTTGAGTTATATCCGATTCAGACTCAAAAATATGTGAATCGGTGATTTGATCCCATAAGTCAAAGGCTAATTCAAATAAATTTTAATAGAGAAATTGGGTCAATTGCCCAAATATTTTTAAAACATGGTTCTAATGGACGAGTAAAAATTAGTATGGGTGAAGTGGACACCAAAAAAATAGCAAAAATGAATCTGGATTCATCCTGACTTAAACTTAAAAAATAGCGACTCTAGTAGTGGTTTTGGCAGTTTTATGTTCCATAGATTAGGCATTGCTATTCAAAGAGTGGTTGGTGCCCAGCTTGTTGCTAGGTTGCCAACCACTAGCTCCGTATGATTTGTTTCACTTATTGTCAAATACAAATTACAGGGTGAAACTGGATGCATCCTGATATAAAATAAAAATAAGAAAAAGTATTTGAAAATGGGTAGGATGAAACTGTTTACATCCTGACTGTTTTTACATTCTCGTCCATTTAAACAGTATCAAATTTTACATGTCTTTTTTACCCAGAAATTGTCGTTATTGGGTTAATTGACCAATTTTGTGATCTTAATAAGAGTTAAGTCTCAATCAAGTAACGAGTCAGATCTGACTCAAATAAACTGACTCATATGAGTCGGGTGCGAATCATATCAAGACGCAGCCGAGTCAGCAAAAAAAAAAAAAAACAACAAAAAAAAACAAAGACGGTGTGAGTTAGAAAAAACAAACAACTTTTCACCAAAAAGGGTTTTACTATCTGAGTTTCTAATGTGCCGAGTCATTGATTAACTCGGTTAAAGGCACTCTTTTATTCTCTTCTGTTTTACTATCCTCAACCCCTACACGGCTGCTCCTCTCCTCCCCACTGAAAAACCAAAACCCTAACTCTGATTTCTTTTTCTTCCCAAATCGGAGTTTTTTCAACAAATCGTAGAAATCCCACTTTTAATTAAGCATTGAAGAAGAAGAGGTTCTGAAAGTGTCCAGCTTGATCTTCATTTCATCTTCACTGAGGTAAAAACCCCTTGATTTCTCCAATTTATTAGAAATAATGAATCTCTGTCTAAAATTTTGAATGGGTTTCTCAAAATCACCTTGATTTTCTCCAATTTATTAGAAATAATGAATCTTTGTGTTAATTCTTTTAATGGGTTTTTCAAAATCACCTTGATTTTCTTATCTATATGAATCTTTATCTAAAAATTTCAATGGGGTTTTTCAAAACTCTTTGTATGCTATGGCAGAGGCAGCATAGGGGGCAATAGCCCCCTAAATGGCTGCTCACCTAACCAGTGAACTAACGAATTGTATGGGTTTTCTTGATTTGTTGATACAGGACAGGTATCCAGGAAGAGAAATATTTCAACAATGGCTCACATTCAATGTGGCAGAAATGTTCTACGGGCGCTCGTAAAGAATGGAGCGTCACAACGATGCACTGATTCGATAACTCATTCGTTTCTATTTGCTAGTCTTAGATATAGAAAATTGTAGGTCATTCTTACCACGGTTAGCAAATTTACATGATAATAATGATTAAGGTTCTGTGAGATTTTTCTGTTTTAATAGTTTTGTGATTTGGTCCTATTAATAACTAGGAACTTGGTGTTTTATGTTTTTGGTTATATAGAGTGTAGAGAAGCTTGGGAAGGCTGGTGAGACTGTGAAGGTAGCTCCTGCATATTTCAGGAATCACTTGATGCCGGAAATGTTTGCTGTACCAGATATCGAAAAGCATGCCTACCTTATCAGAGAACAACGCAAGGTTTTTCCACCTTCAACTTTACACCTTGTAGATGTTTTAATCTGGTTGAGTAGGTTCATCTAAAACATTGCTGTGAATTACAAATTGCTTATATCACGAGCGAGGCACTTGTTTGGAATGTCATGACATCCCTTCTACTTGTCCCTCTGATGTATTTACAATTTTGTCATGAGCTTGCTTGTTTTAGGAACAACTCATTTATGAGAACACATTTGGCTCAAAATTTATTCAGCGAAATGGTGCCACCTTTTGCTGTAAGTGTTCCATGAATACATCGGCAAGCTCACTATTGGGCTGGGAACTCTTTATGACTAGTTTCATCATGGTCATTAGGATGTACTTGCTCATATGATTGCAGTTTTATTTTCTGGTAACAACCTTGTGACGACATCGGTGGAGGTTCTCATTCACTGTTGTTCCCTTTGGTGCTGTACATTTTTCGAATCTGTTTTTTAATTACCTTCACACAAATAAAGATGTTAGGAGCAATAGTTCATCTCTTTTACTTTCTCATAGTTTGTAATTTATTTTAGAACTTTATCTTAATCCCCTAGTTAACTTGAGTAAAAGTCAAGCATGTGTAGCATTGATCCCCTAAATTGTGCCAACTTGAATGATCAATTCATTAAAATCGCTTTGTTTAGATTCCATAACATCATAAGCCTTTCACATAAAACAAAACAAGCTTTTAATCCTAAATATGTTTCCGCACAAATAGAATGGTTGTTTGGTAAGTCAATGTTGTATATTTGTGCTTTTATCGGGTTTGCTTCGTTCTTATTCTTTTGGCAATTATTACTTTCCTATTGCCCATGCATTTGCAAATACCATGATTCTCGAAGCATTTATATGATGAAATTGCCCATGCATTTGCAAATACCATGATTCTCGAAGCATTTATATGATGAAATATTCCTGAATGGCTGAAATCTTGCTCTCCAACCTAAAAGTTATTGAGGAAAGAGGCTCCGCTTATCAAGTGGATCACTTGATTATTCATCATCTCACGTAAAAGTGGATGGTGGTGTATTGCCAGCTTATGATGGTAAGCCTCTAACTGATCCGTCCAAATTCGCAGGCAACTGTTCTTCTAGTATCACCTGGAGTGAATGACAGGGGCGAGATACGTTTGATCCCTGCAGATGTGATGAAAATCTCTGGATCTTCTTCATCTGCTTGCAGCAGCTTGATGCAAGACTTTCCAAGCTAAAAGGGAAAATTTGCTTGGATAATTTGTCAGTAAAGGAACTTCATGAAACTTCTAGGTCTACTTTTAGGCGAAGAGGGCTCCCTAGAGAAAATTTATGCCTTTTATGGAACGTGCAATCATCTATTTAAATGAAGTTTATTTATTTGTCATCTACTCCTGACTTTCAAGACTACTGGTTCAACCCAGCTATGTGTTGTGGGCTCTGCCAAAACTGACAATCCTCAATTAAAGGTTATATAAAAGTAAGATATTACATCCGACATGCTTAATTAAGAAATTACGTTCACTAGCACAAAAATGATTTTCTGTACTAATCTGTTTACTTGTTTCTTTGGCAGAAATTGCGCCCTGGTTGGGCGTGGATGCAAATCCGGTCACAAAGATCCTTGACGTTTGTGTTTCGCAGCCAGACAAATATCTGAAAGCTAAATTGTCACCTAGCTCGACAAAGTGAACAGCCGGTAAGATGGAGACCTTTGATTATTTATTTTTTATTTTTAACAAAGTGAATGCCATAGTGAAGTGACTGAAGTCTGTTTATGCAGTCTTAAAAGTTAGTATGCTCTGTTTAATGTCTGGTCATGACCCATGAAAGCTCCCAGGCACAGAGGCGGAGCTAATGTAGTGCAAGGGGGTGCAATTGCACACCCTCCAAACTAGCTTCCAAGCCTAGAATATCTAAAATTTTGAGCTTCCAAGCCTATTTTTGCTGTTTTGCACCCCCTAGGCTAGAATCACTTTGCTCCCCCTTAGTGAAGTTTCTAGCTCCGCCCTGCCCAGGCACCAATATCATGCTTCTCACACTTGCCTCTTCCGCCATTCATTAATATATCACCAAAATGTGAAAAATTCTAATTTTCAACATATTATGATTAAACATAAATATGCTAATGGATTTTTTATTTGCTTCCAAATGGTTACTGAAAGAAAGAAAGAAGAGAAGGAAGATAAGGAGAATCACAATGATGTGAAAGCATGCATCAGTGTGGAGCCCCAAGTGGAAATGAGAAGTCTGGATTTGGGTGGAGATAATTCAGATAATAATGTAAAAACTCAGTCCAACACTAAAGGTAGCTTGGACTCTCAGTGAGGTTACACAACTTGTTGAGGGTGTCTCGAGGTATGGAGCTGGCAGGTGGTCTGAAATCAAGCGACTTGCATCCTATTCTTACCGAACTTCTGTTGATCTCAAGGTATGTCCACCAAAACATATCCTTACACTTAGGTCTTATGTGCGGATTAAAGTTATAAACACGGTTACCATTTAGATAATGTGAAACCTTTGAGGATAAACTTGCCAAGAGCCAGCTACGCACATTCTCCAGCCGTGGAAGATGCGAGTCTCCTCTGTTTTATTTGGAATTATTTTTATAATCTGTTGTTTTTTTAGCAATCGATTTGACAAGACAGAATATATTTCTCTGGGTTGGCGACACTCATGCTTTTTATTTTCTGATTTGTGGACACGAAACTTGCAGTAGAAGAACACAAGGAAACAAGGTGTAATGCCCATCCCTGCACACATACTTTTACATGTAAGAGAGCTTGCAGAGAACTATTCACAGGCACCACCTGATCTATGCGGGAAAGTAGGAGGTGGCATAGAGATGGAGGACTAGGCTGCAAAGTATACAAGGTCTGGTTTCTTGTAACTATATATGAATGTTGATAACCTATTCACTCCCTAATCATGATAACCTATTCACTCCCTAATCCTAAGATTCAGCAGCCAGTCAGCTGATATCTCTCATCTGTAAATCAATGTTCATCATCATGATCCCTTCTATACCCCTCACAATCTTGCCATCTTCTAAAGTAGAAAGCATTACTGGACTAGTAGCTGTGACTAGTAGCTGGACTAAATATAGGCAAAATAGATACTGGCTTGGACCAATATTTTGATCATCACAACTTGCATCCATCAATGGATTGGTTATTGATAATCATAACCACAGTACTCTCTTTATGTGCAATAACTGTAATCAATCTTCTTCTTCGCCAAACTCCAAAAAGATCACCACCTGGTCCTGTTTCAATCCCAATCATCACAACTCTCCAATGGCTTAGAAAACCAATTGCGGATGTAGAACCAACTCTCAGAAATCTCAAAGCAAAGTATGGACCAATCATAACTTTATCAATTGGTTATCAGAAATTAATTTTCATTACCAACTCAAGTTTAGCTCATCAAGCCTTGATTCAAAACGGAGCAATTTTTGCTGATCGTCCACCTGCACCAGTGACATCCAAGATTGTTTCAAGTAATCAACATGTTATTAGTGAAGCTTCTGGTCCTTTATGGCGATTACTTAGGAAAAATCTTACCGTTCAGATTCTTCATCCATCAAAGATCAAATCATTTGCACCGGTTCGAAAACGGGTATTGGACATAATCAAGGAGAGTATTAAAAAAGAATCAAATTCAGGGAAAAACCCTATTCTTGTTGTCGATCATCTTCAGTTTGGTATGTTTTGTTTACTTGTTTTTATGTGTTTCGGAGAAAAACTTGATGAGGATAAAATTAGACAAGTTGAATCTGTGCAGAGAAATCTCTTGTTAGGGTTAAGTCGGTTTGAGATTCTAACTTTCTTCCCTGAATTTATGAGTAAAATAGTTTTCAGGAAAATATGGCAAGATTTTGATAAGCTGAGAATGGATCATGAAAATGTACTAATTCCTTTAATTAGATCAAGACAAGAACAGATGAAGAAAACTAGTAGTGATAATCATGATGATCAGAAATCTTCCTTAGGGTTCTGTTATGTTGATTCATTACTGAATCTTGAAATACCCGGTGAAGGAGGAAGCAGAAAACTTACTGAAAAAGAAACAGTAAGTTTGTGTAGGGAGTTTCTAGATGCAGGTACTGATACTACAACAGCAGCTTTAGAATGGATTATGGCAAATTTAGTGAAATACCAAGATATTCAATCCAAATTATATGATGAGATCAGAAAAATATCTGATGATCGTGATGAGATACAAGAAGAAGATTTGAAGAAACTGCCATATTTGAAAGCTGTAGTCCTGGAGGGACTAAGAAGACATCCACCTGGCCATTTTGTTCTGAATCATGCAGTTACTCAAAATGTAGGGTTAGATGGATATGTTGTGCCAAAAGAAGCTATAGTGAATTTCATGGTGGCAGAAATTGGGCGGGATCCGAAAGTATGGGGGGAAGATTCAATGGTGTTTAAACCTGAGAGATTTTTGAATAAAGGTGATGTTGGTAGTGTAAATGATGAATTGTCAGATTTAACAGGTAACAAAGAGATTAAGATGATACCATTTGGAGCTGGTAGAAGAATGTGTCCTGCTTCTGGTTTGGCAATGCTGATTCTTGAGTATTTTGTTGCTAATCTCATCAAGGAATTCAAGTGGACGCCCAAGGCTGGAGATGATATAGATTTGTCAGAGAAACAAGATTTTATTACTATGGTCATGAAGAATCCATTGTGGGCTCATGTGTCTCTAACGGAATAAGAATAGGCTTACCAGCGACAGGGGTACATTTATTTGTGTTCAACCAATATTTGGATTGATTGTCTTATATTGTTGCGGTGTTTTTGATAATTCTGCAAGTGATCATGATCACTATTTTAGTTTTAATGAATTGAAATATGATTTTGCGTCAAAAAGAGTAATATTAATGATTTAAGAAAGATAGTGAGATCGATAGACCTTCTTCTTCTTCTTCTTCTTCTTCTTCTTCTTCTAGAGGCAGCAAATTGTAGAGAGACTGAGAACACCGGAGTCAAGAGAGAATTTGATGGTGAATATTTTGGATGCCATGTGGCTGGAAATGCATGACTTATCTACAAAACAAAAAAAAAAAAAAGATACATTAGGCTAAGTCTTATGGGCTAGATATCTAGCTGCTAGATTGGCCATCCACGTCAGCCTGGGCAACCTCCTAAGTCTTATGGGCTAGATATCTAGCTGTTAGATTGGCCATCCACGTCATCTGTGAGCGCCGAACGGTTCGGCGTTTTGGTTTACTTTTGAGCCTCGAGTTGGTTGACGCTTAAATCTCAGCCGTTAGATTATTGTGATTTTTGTGAGTGCCGAATGGTTCAGCATTTTGGTCACTTTTTGAGCGCCGCACTATTCAGTGTTTCAATCTCGCTGATAGTGCGACTGCGAGCAAATGCTAGGAGAGAGAAGTAGCCAGAAAGAGTGTTAACTTTTTTCCCACACTTTTTTCATGATTTGCAACACTTTTTGCAACACTTTTTGAACAACCTAGCCCATAGGACTTAGAGCAACTGCAGTGGTGCGAGTATAACCAAAGACCAAAGAGGGAAAAAAAGACCAAAATTTGGGTTTAGTCCGTGTCGTGACACAGCGGTAGAAGACTAAATTTGGTGGGGCGTAAATTATAAGTTCGCCTGGTGTGGGGCGGACATATAATGTTCGCCCCACACCAAAGCTTGACATTATATCAACGCCACACCAAAGATTAAAAAAAAAAAAAAATTGGGCGTAAACTTTATCCCCGCTTGGTGTGGGGCGTAAACTTTATCCCCGCTTGGTGTGGGGCGTAAACTTTAAGTTCGTCTGGTTTTGGGGCGAACATTATATCAACGCTCGATTATATTTGGGTTTAGTCTTTGG
Source organism: Papaver armeniacum (assembly GCA_023531295.1). Classification (NCBI taxonomy): domain Eukaryota; kingdom Viridiplantae; phylum Streptophyta; class Magnoliopsida; order Ranunculales; family Papaveraceae; genus Papaver; species Papaver armeniacum. The sequence continues at coordinate 51,891 of JAJJWW010016200.1, forward strand.
TCCCGACCAAATATAGTCGCCCACTGTTGATTTAATCTGGGATTTGGTCGATGGTCCGTCCCGCTACGCCTGGTTCAGAGACCAAATAAATGAGTTTAGTCGCCCACTGCAGTTGCTCTTAGCCATGCAAAGGAATGGGTTTCGTGCATTTTTACAGTTTATGAATCATGATAGACAGAAACTCTAGTTTCATTGCACTAAAAATAAAAAAGAGGTGCAATTGTGAAAAAAGTTATATGGAGATGCGGGGTATCGAACCCCGTACCTCTCTAGTTTCATTGCACTAAAAATAAAAAAGAGGTGCAATTGTGAAAAAAGTTATATGGAGATGCGGGGTATCGAACCCCGTACCTCTCGCATGCAAAGCGAGCGCTCTACCATGTGAGCTACATCCCCGATGTTGCTTCGTAGAAGCATGTTAAGTTATATTATTTTGTAGTAAAATGTCTTGGGATGGTAACCCAAGCCTGAGTAGAAGAACGTAAGAGCTACGCCAATACGTAGAATTTGATCCTATATTGATTATTCTTTCCGATCGTGATTTATTCATCAAAAAAAAAAAAAAAAAAAAACCCTAATGAATCCATTTATTAATCACATTACGATGTTCATTTTATGTTGTAAGACAACTCTTGCAAAATACGAAGACAACTCTTGCGTAGTAAGTCAATAGGTTCTAAAAAACTAGAATTAGATCAAACATAGGAAATGCATCTAAAGCATGAAATATGTTATTATGTTGTGCGAGCTAACCACTAAGAATGACGCATTCTCTTGTTTCTCGTCTTCTGCCTCTTCATGATCAGCTTCAATGGATCCTTTCTCTTAAGCTTCAATTGATCCTCTGATTTTCCTTTTCCCAGGTATGAGTCAACTGAAACTAAGCTTTCGAAATAATTTGATTCATCTCTTTTGCCGCTTACACTATGACTAATATCTCGTTCAACAACGCTTCCATCTTTGGGATCATATAAAACTAGCTTACCCCGATTCATAAATAGAACCTCACCATTCTTAAAAGACCTTATATACCTCAAAGAGTAGCAATTCTTAGTTATTATCTCATGGGTAATGAATAAAATTGGACGCCTCTCCATGAATCGGATCGTAATGAATAAAATTGGACGAAAAAACTGCTTCCATAATCTACACCAATTACCAATTTGTAATCATCATTCTTGTTATCATAACCAAAAGCACACATGCGATAACGAAAGGGATTTGATGGTTTGCTGGTTATCTGCTTGTATTCGTGAGTGGCTGGGTTCCAAAGACAGAATAACTCAGAGTAACCGCGTTCGAAAAACACAAGGCAAACTAGACCATTACAAGAACCTAATAATTCAACATCATACCTTGATAATGATTTATAAGGGTAGGACACTTCGGATAGAGTAAATTCATTCTTCTTCCACATAGATGGTTCTAATGAGTCATAACTTACAGAGTAGATTGTGCCTCTGTCACCATTATTACCTGGTACCATGAGATTACCAGAGATATTTCTATGAGGAGTAAAATCAAGATGCATTCTAGCAAAATCCGGATCAGAGATTAATGAAAACCAAGTCTTGCAAACACATTTACATACGAATGTTGATTTCACTGGTACTCTTAATAATATTTGGAGACAAAGATCTTCTGGTATGCTTGACATCATATGATGCGGGAGTTGGGCTTTAGGGTTTGAACGATAAGGAAGAATGCAGTACGGAAATTGCTAGAGGGGCGAAGAGAAAAAATTAAGCAAAAGAAAGAATAAATAAAGAGAATTCGTGTTAAATCGAATAATAGTTCTTGAGACCGTCTGGTATGCCTATTTATAGAGGCTTAAACTAGATACCTAAAGTACTAGAATCCAAAACAAAGGAAATACCAAAGACCTCCAAACTAAGGATAGAAGTCTAAGACGGATAAATAATCCATTTTTATTTGCTCACATAATCCAAGCTACATATGAATCGAGAGTCTTAACGTGAAGTTTTCGACTGATTTATGTCAGTGACGTAGCAATGTAACAACAATCCAAGATGAAAACGGAGAGCCACCTGTTTTACAAATTGCTCTTGTAACAAAATCTTGGATTTGATGATAATTTCCTCGAAGAGAAATGTTCCCCTTGGCTAGAATATACTCCGTCCGTCCCACTAATAAGTGACCTAGTTACTTTTTAGATTTTGTCCCACCATTAAGTGACTTATATCTCTAAACAAGAAGATATTCCTAAAATTATCCTTTTAATTGATTATAAGTAATATAAGAAATATGCATAATTTGATAGTCATGTTTATATTCGTTATGTAGGTGTTTTAAAATGCTTTTCAATGATACGAAGTTTGTGAACATCCGTGGTGTAGTTTGAGAGATAAATAATTTCAAAATTTCACTATTTATTATCCATAAGGGTACAAGTGTAAAAAGTGCTTAAAAATATTTTTCCCCTTGCTTGCCTTAAAAATTGTGCAAACTTGAACTAGGTCACTTAATAGTGGGACGGAGGGAGTATATAAAACCATATAATATCTTTTGTGTTTACAACCCAAGTAAATGGAGATAATCTCTTAAAGGTAAATAAGACAAGAGGATAATATAAAGTCTATTACACCCCTTAGTGATACGAGCGGGAGAGGAACAAACGCTAAGACTAGAACGAAAGCGAACAAATAGCTGTCGAGGAAGCCCCTTGGTAAAGATGTCAGCATATTGGTTCTCAGAGGGAACATGTAAGACTTGAATGACACCAATACGAACTCGTTCACGAACAAAATGTATATCAATCTCCACATGTTTGGTGCGTTGATGTTGAACAGGATCTCAGGACATATATATCGCACTTACATTGTCACAAGTAAACAATAGTAGCACGTCGTAGAGGTAGTCGGAGCTCTAGAAGAAGATTGCGAAGCCATGTTGTTTCAAAGAACCGCATTTGCTACTCCCGTATTCGGCTTCAAAGACGGATCGAGAGGCGTGGCTTCGACGCTTGGAGGACCAGGAGATGAGATTGTCACCAAGAAAGACACAAAAACCGGATGTCGATCGTCGAGAATCGGGACAACCGCTTGATCAAGCATCGAGTATCTTTGTTAAGCCAACGATAGAGGAGACCGAGAGAAACAGTTCGTGGTTGATGGTGCCCTGAAGATAGTGAAGGATTCGATTGAGGGCATGCATGTGAGGCTCACGGGGATCATGCATAAATAGACATACCGCTGAACTCGCGTATGCAATATCTCGCCGAGTAAATGTGAGGTACTGAAGAGCATCCGCTAGGCTTCTGTATAGAGTGGGATCCGAAATTGCTGGGCCAGTAGTAGCACTGAGCTTGGAATCTGTGTCGACCGGAGTAGTCACTGGATTACATTTTGTCATGGAGGCACGCACGATGATGTCATGTGCATATAATGACTGAGACAAAAATAATCCTAAGGATGAACGAGTAACAGTGATGCCAAGAAAATGATGTAGTGGACCAAGGTCAGACATAGCAAACTATGTCTTCATCAAATCAATGAAGCGGCATAGGAGAGTATCAGTAGAGGAAGTCAAAATAATGTCATCAACATATAAAAGTAAGTATGTTGTTTCGGATCCTGATTGATAAACAAAAAGTGAGGGATCACATACACTACCACAGAAACCATAACCTGTGATAAACTTGGAAAATCTCTGAAACCACGCCCTGGGAGCCTACTTGAGGCCATAGAGAGATCTATGTAATCTACATACGTAATCAGGGTGAGCAGGGTCAACAAATCCTGGAGGGTGATGCATATAGACTGTCTCGGTTAGATCACCATGAAGAAAAGCGTTCTTGACATCTAGTTGATGTATGTGCCAAGATCGTGATGTAGCAATAGTGAGAACAGTACGAATAGTAGCAGGTTTAACAACCGGACTAAATGTTTCAAAACAGTCAACTCAAACTTGTTGAGATTTTCTATTGGCAACAAGACGAGCCTTGTAACGCTGTAGGGATCCATCGACATTATATTTATGACGAAACAGCCACATAGAACGAATAACATGAGCATCACGAGGTCGTGACACAAGTTCCCAAGTATTAGTTTTCAACATAGCATTGTACTCGTCTTTCATGGCAGCATTCCAGTTTATGTCCCTAAGAGCATACAAGTGAGAATGGGGAATTGGAGAGATATGCCGTAAAGTTTGAACATGGAGATTGAGCCGGTGGATCGGTCGGTAAATACCATGGGAGGCTTGAGTAACAGGACGAGAAGGAGCTGTAGTGGGGGGAGAAGTTGTAGTGGGAAGGACAGTAGTAGGTGGCGAGGATGGAGAGACTGTAGTGGGAAGGATAGTAGTAGGGACGGTGGTGGAGTTAGGATTTGTAGCAGTAGGGGCAGAGGAGATGGTGGAGTCTGCAGCTGTGGAATTAGTGCAGAGAGGACCCGGAAAAACAGGCTTAGAGAAGATATTGGACTGACGTAGGTACAGGGGTCCATTAGGGGAAGGTTGGTGTTCAGACATAAGAGCTGGTAGAACTGACGTGCATACAGGTGGAGGAAGTGGAACTGACGTACGTACAGGTGGAGCCAAAGAGTTGTCACTACTAAAAAAATGATGTTCGGTAACAGTTAAAAACTGTTACTGTATTATTTCTGTAACAGTTTTAGTTTTTTCTGCGGTGTTACTAAAGCCCCTGTTACGGAAAGTTTATAAAACCTGTTACGGAATGACTATTGAAAAATGACTCATAAATTCTAAAACTGTCATTGTTAGTAGTTTTTGGTAACAATTTATTAAATATATGTTACTGAATAATTTCTACGGTAACTGTTTTTCATAAAACTGTTGCTATTGTTTGAGTAACCATGACAGTTTTCATAAAAACTGTCATAAAAAACAGTACAATTTATATTGAAACTACCACCACCTCCACCACTAGCGCCGCCACCACCTCCACCACCAGCACCGCCGCAACCATCTCCACCATGCCCGACACCGTTCCCAACCACGAGTTAGGCTTCTTGAGCTTGAAATATAAATTCTATAAAATTACTCTTTACAGGATTCGACCTTGAGACCTATTACACCTAACTATAACTCTTAAACCACTATTCCACACTTTGTTTTTGGTTAATGTTATCCATATAAAATACTTATTCTCATTAAACAATAAACTATTGAACTCCACCACAACCTTTGTTACCACCACCTTCATTGTCACCGCCCAACTACAACACATTAATATTGTAGTATTTATACATGTCACCACTTGTTTATTATTTTTTATTAGATTTGAATTTCTATTAAACCGTAGATAACCATCCGTTTGAGCCATGGCTAGATCTCCATGAAATTAAATCAATAAGTAAATTGTGACATGTCGGTCTAAGAGATACGTAATCTTATTAAAATGGATTTCAAAATAACTAGTTATGTAGATAAATAGTAACAGTTGTTTTATAGAAATGTCACGATAAGGTCAACTATGGTGACATATTAAATCTGTTACAGTAACATGGGTATATGGTAACGGTTGGTATAAAAAGTGTCACGAAATGTCACGTTAATGTAAACTATGGTAACATATTAAATTTGTTACAGTAACACGGGTATATAGTAACACTTATTATAAAAACTATTTCAATATACAACCTAGATGACACTACGTAACAGTTCTTACAAAAACTGTTACCATTATTTAACAACCTAACATTTAGTAACAGGTAATTTACAAACTGTTACCTTATAAAAGCTTGAACTGTTACTAAATGTCACTTTTCTACTAGTGTGTGTTGGAATGACGTGGGCTTGGAGGTTGGAAGTGGAGCAGTGACGTAGCAGATGGGAAGTTGGACCGACGGTGAGGAGGGGTATAGGGTCCTGAAGTAGTGGGTGGGATAGTGGAAGCCTGAGTATCAGTAGGTTAATCATGCTGTATAGATGGGTAAGAGAGGTTATAGGAAGAATGGAGGATATTTGGGGGAGACCCGACAGTAGAAGAGGTATTTTTAGTGAGATTTGTGAAGGGAAAGACATTTTCATCGAAAGTTACATGACGAGAGATAATGATCTTGTTTGTGGCAAGATCAAGGCAGCGGAATCCACGGTGGTTGGGAGGAAAACCAAGAAAGACACACCTAGTGGAACGAGGGGAGAGTTTGTGAGGAGTTGTGGACGAGAGATTTGGATAGCAAAGGCAACCAAAAGTACGTAGATGTTCATACGTTGGTTGTCGTTGATAAAGAATAGACACGGGTGAGTGAAAATTAAGGACTTTGGTGGGTAGAAGATTATGTAAATAGACAACCATATAGAGAGAGTAGACCCAATATTTTGGAGGAACGGAAGCGTGAGACATAAGGGTACGGGTGATATCATTGATACGGCGTATCATGCGTTCGGCCTTGCCATTTTGGGATGAAGTTTGGGGGCAAGAGAAACGAAAAATAAGACCATTATCACGAGAAAAAGTATGAAAGGAAGAGTTGTCAAATTCACGACCCATGTCACGTTGAAAACATTTTATTTTTCGTTCAAATTGAGTTTGAACGAAAGAACGAAATTCCAAAAATTTGCTATAAACTTGGAACTTCAATTTCAAAGGGTAGACCCATATATAGTTGGTAAAATCATCAAGCAATATAAGATAATATCGAAAACCGGTATTAATATGTAATGGAATGGTCCATAAATCGCTATGTATGATATCAAAGGGTGCAAAAGTAATGGAATTAGATTCATAAAATGGCAATCGAACATGTTTACTAACTTGACATGAATGACAAAGTTGAGAAGAATTATTCTTATTACAATGAATAGAATTATTTTTGTGTAACACATCTAAAATTGTCTTGCCAGGGTGGCCAAGGCGGCTATGCCAAATATCTGGCGAAAAAGCAGCAAGGGAAATGGGAGAAGGCTGGGACGATTTTGTAGGTGGCACGACAGAGTTGGTGATAGGGTAGAGCTGCCCGGAACTATTGCACCGAAGGATAATCCTCCTCGAACTCAGATCTTTCACAAAAAAACCAGATGGATCAAACTCAACAAACACACGATTATTAGTGGTGAACTTACGAACAGAGACTAAGTTTTTGATAATATCGGGAACAACAAGAGTATTTTTGAGTTGAAGGGTGCGAGAAGGGAGGTTTATGAGCTTGGTACCACTAGCAGTAACTGGAATGCTATTGCCATTTCCAACTAAGATAGACCGTACAGTACTAGAATTGGATATAAAATTCTACCACTTTATAAATGTAATTTTTATTGAATAAACTTTTTTATTTTATTTGAAATAATTTCAAATGATATGTTCTCTATTTAAATTCTCGTGATTATGTTCGACTTAATGTATACATCAAGTTATTTCAAATTGTTTATAACACGTGTGCCAACACAGCACAGCACGACACGTTTATTCGTGTGCTGTGCCCGTGGGCTGTGCTGTGCTTAGCTTTTGACTAGTAAAGCACAGCACGGCACAACACGTTTAAATCGTTGGCACAGCACGGCACATGGCACGTGAAGCACGCGACTTCGTGTGCCAGGCTGTGCCGGGCCGACACGTTTTACACCTCTACCTCCGCCCCTATTTACTATGAAATTAAACATGGCAGTTGTATTCAATACTAACCTGAATTGTTATGGAATAGCTCTGATGATCTTCAATTACACAGAAGCCTGCACAGGAGTTATAGGTTGGGGGACTTGCAAGAGAGCAATCTAGAGATTCTTCAGCTAGCTGCTCTGGAAGCTTTCAAATGGGCAGCTGAACTAGGGAGCAGAAAGGAGATCGAATCAGATTCTTGCAATCTAATAAAGCTAACCAGAAGAATTCGTGCTAAGCTGATAGATTGAAGATTCAAGATTAAAGATGATCAAATTAATTAGGTTTTTTGAAATTGAAACTTGGAGTACTATATCCTCCGGAAAAAACAATTTAGCTATAAATCTATCAAATTTTACTTAGGGCTGTAACCTTAATAGATGATGGGTGTCATCTGAAATCCCCAATTTGATTAGGGAAATCACTATCGAAAACAATATCGCAGATATCAATGTAATCGCAAGGTGGTTTTTCTCTGCCTTTTTTTTTTCTTATACAAAAAAGAAAGAAAAAGAATTGCAGTTGCACTACATGTCATGTTGATGTCACCCAGGGCCCAGCTTCTGGCCGGCGATTAAATAAATGTGAGGTCTAACAACAAATTAATGTTGGCAAGGTTGACTCTTACCTTCCTACATCATGGTCCATTTATTAAACCGAAGTTTTCCACGACTATTGATCAAATATTCCAAAGCTAAATTAGATCTTAGTCAGATCCCAGCCCATCAAGACTATGCACAAATATCACGAGATGCGAAAACCAATTAGAAAAATCTTCTTATCTATTAACAATGAATGATCACCAGTTCTCATCAGATCTAAATACAGTTTTGAAGATCCTGTCAATACACTTTGATCTAGTATTGGTACCAAAGATTTTCTGAAGCGTCTGCGCAATTATATGGCTAGCCATGATGCTAATGTTCGAGTTGGAGAGTTTCTTTTTCATAGGTTAGGTGTAGTTATTCAAAAAGCTGTTGGAGCTCAGCTTGTTGCTAGGCTTCCATCCAATTTCTTACCAGCGATAGTCTTTCTGATTTTCGATTCATAATTATTAAATTTATGTTATAAAAATCACAATAAGGATGTAAAGAATTTAAATAAAAAAATAAATTAACATTTTACTTAAGCAAGTCAAGAATCAAGATAATGAATAAGATTTACAACTTTGGAGCGTCTGCGCAATTATATGGCTAGCCATGATGATAATGTTCGAGTTGGAGAGTTTCTTTTTCATAGGTTAGGTGTAGTTATTTAAAAAAATGTTGGAACTCAACTTGTTGCTAGGCTTCCATCCAATTTCTTACCAGCTGATAGTCTTTCTGATTTTCGATTCATAATTATTAAATTTATGTTATAAAAATCACAATAAGGATATAAAGAATTTAAATAAAAAAATAAATTAACATTTTACTTAAGCAAGTCAAGAATCAAGATAATGAATAAGATTTACAACTTTTTTTTCTTTCAAAAAAAAAAAAAATGATAATAAATAACTGGTTTCCGCTATTAGGCTAACTCTAATGGAGACCCAAGATTCAACTTTCTTAGGTCTCCCACGTCATCAAAATTCAAAGACCTAGTTTATTGGAAGTTCAAGATACAAAGTAAAAACGCCATTTAAAATGTCGTCATATGCCATTTGAAACGGCGTACCATTTTCAACCATTAGATCTCCAATAAAATTAACAATCCAACGGTCTATATGATTTCGGTGTTTGACTTTCTATAAAGTATTTTCTACACGCCATTTCGAACGGCGTATGGTGCATATTTAGTACACCATTTCTAATGGCGTGCCAGGATTGCATCTAGATCGCATTTAAGCAAATTGAAGGAGACGCTGGGAATCAAGCAAATAGTCAGACTTTAGCCCACCGTTTTGGCATCCAATCTTGGATCTTGGATGCCCATTAGAGCAAGCCTTAGATGGTCTCTAAAACGGACTCTAAAAACACCAACCACAATCTAAAGGCGCTGATTTAAGTAGCACCATAACTTTAGTACCCTTCCAAAACACTATATCACATTTTCGTATTCATTTTCACTTTCTCAGAACACAGAGAGGCCAAAGAGGGTTTTAGACTTTTATCGCTGAGTGAGGAGATTCATCATCATCATCATCATCATCATCATCAAATCCAAAATCAGGATCCCTTATTTTAATTCCTCAACATTCACAGTAAGATTTTGAGTTCAGTATCATAATAATCCTTTCTTTTTTTTTTTTTTCCCCAATTTTTTCTTAATTTAAGGGTTTTGCGAACATTTTTTTTTTTTTATCGATTTGATTTTTATTTGTCGATTTGATCGACACAGGAGGAAAGTTAATAGAAGAATTTCAACAATGGCTGCTCACATTCGATGTGGCAGAAATGTTCTACGGGGACTCGTAAAGAACGGGGCGTCGCAACGATGCACTGATTCCATAACTCATCCGCTGCTGTTTGCTAGTCAAGGTCTTAGATATAGAAAATTGGATGTCATTCTTACTACGGTAAGCAAATTTACATGATAATAATGATTAAGGTTCTGTGAGAGTTTTCGGTTTTAATGGGATTTGAGATTTGGTCTTATAATTAGGGATTTGGTGTTTTATGTTTTGATTTGTTATTTAGAGTGTGGAGAAGCTTGGGAAGGCTGGTGAGACTGTGAAGGTAGCTCCTGGATATTTCAGGAATCATTTGATGCCGAAGATGTTTGCTGTACCAAATATCGAAAAGTATGCTTACCTTATCAGACAACAAAGCAAGGTTTTTCCACCTTCAATTTGACTCCCTGTAGATGTTTTAATTTTGATTGAGTAGGTTCATTTAGATTCTATAATGATGGGTGTTGTGGATTACAAATGCTTATATTATGCGAGGAGGTGGTTGGATTGGGATGTCATCGTATCCCTTCTACTTGCGCCTCTTATTTTTGGAACAACTCATTTAGGATAACACCTTGGCTCAAAATTTGTTCAGTCATTGTAAGCTTTTCATGGGTGCATCGGCAAGCTCACTATGAGTATTGAGCAAAGAACCCTTTATCACAAGTTTTATCATGGTAGTTAGTATTCACTTGACTTGTCTGATAACTATCTAGTTACCACTTTTTGACAAGCAGTGAGAGTTGTTATGTGGAGGTTCTCAGTATTTTTTATTTTTTTTATTTTTTTTTCCCGTTCTGTGCTGTTTCAAACATCTTCTCACAATTAGAGTTGTTAAGAGCAGTAGTCCGTCTTTTTTTACTTACATGGTTGGTAATTATTTTGGATCTCCTTCTCAATCCCCTAGATAAAAGGAGTAAATTCAAGCATGTGTAGCACTGAAAATCCCTGGATGCTTATGTGCCAACTTGAATAATCATTTCATAGTTCCATATATATATATTCTAGTCAAGAATTAGTCATGAACTTCTAAGTGCAGCTTTATAAGCAGCTAGATTTACATTCGTTAACTTGTTTTAATGCTTTGACCAGCTTCACCAGCCTGAGGAAGTGGAGACGGTGGTGAAAGTTGTTCCTAAGACGAAGGAAGATAAGATGAAAGAATATCAAACAGCAGCTAAACGCTTAGATAATGCTCGACTGGTGGGTTGTCTTTCTTCTTTCTTTTCATTTGTGAAAAACAGGACTTTCATTAAACTTACAATTTGTGCATTGGTGTTATTTAACTAAGCTGTTAGCCCATTTACAGTTTTACATACATTTCAATTTTGCAAAGGAGATTTGTCAGAAGGAAATCCGGGATAAGGATTGAATCTTTCCATCTTAGTTTAGATATTGAAGTACGGCATCCATTACAATTATACAATCCCCAGAACTTGCAATTGTAGTTGTTTTTGCCGGTACGATAGCTTCCATGAGTGCTTTGGCTTCAGCTGGAATGTGTCTTTTACCGCACTTTAAGATCTTCTAGCTCCATGGTATCTGCCTGCTGGATTGATATTAGTATGCAAATTCCCGCCTTTCTTTTATTACTTTACTCAACTGTATCAATTAGATAGTATATGATCATGACCCAGAGTAAAGAAGTGGGTGGGCTGCCGTTGTTTACCATAGGCTGGAGCCTACTAAGCTGCTACATCATGTGGATAGAACCTAATTTTGTGTATGACAGAGTTAAGGTGTGGGGTTATGTTAGACCTTGTCACATCTGCCCTGCCAGGGATGCAATTACTGCTTTGTTTGTAATGCATGGTTGTTGGGTGTGTAAACTAGAGTTTCAAGCCAAATTTGTACGTTTTCAGCTTGGTGCTGCGAACTGGTAGTTAATGAATGACTGGTTGATGCTTCACTCATTTTGTATTTTTTCATCTTTTTTGATGATGTAGATATGATATTATGTAGATTTTTCGATTTAGCATAACCCTTGTGATGTGAATTTTATAGGTACTAAGGAGGCAAATTCGGGTTAACAAAGAGTCGGGGACGACCGTATATGAATTACAATCACCTGTGACCAGAGATGAGCTAGCGGCTGAGGTATGCATCCTCTTTTTTTCTCTGTAAATATTTTCTCATAACAAATGCCTAGGAATTTAGCATCTTTTTGGAAGAGAGGCCCAAAATGTGATTTAGGGCTCTGTCATTCCCAACCTCTAAAGTAATTGGCTTACAACCACTCATTGCTATTCAGAACTTGTTGAGTCCACACTGATTGGTAATGACATATTGAAGTGGCAGTATGTTTTCAGATCAGGGCCTCCCTTTTTACTGAAATATGGTTAAACGTCTGATAAACACTGTTACGGAGAAATGTTGTATTAATAAAAGAATTCATCTGCGGATGATAACCCACGCTGTAGCCTTTGTCCTCTAAATGTTAATATTGTTCATGCACTGTCAGGTGGCAAGGCAACTTTGTGTGAATATCCAGCCAGAAAACTTGTACTTACCTGAGCCCTTCTCAACTGTGGGCTCATTTGAGGTGCCGCTGCATCTGCCAAAATCAATTCCACTGCCAGAGGGAAAGGTTCGCTGGACTCTTGATGTTAAAGTCAGAGGAAAATAAATTAGTATGTTTTCTCAAATAAATCTCCACTTGTCTTTAGTGTTCTTTTTATGGAAAAAGTGTCAGTTTTTTTGGATGCTGTTAAAAATATGGTTTTAGTTAGCTTTGTTGATCCATTTTGTCCCTTTAGGCGCCTTTCCGTGCTTATCAATGCGAAGGAAACTTATTACGGGAGGAAAAATAGTTCTTTATTTGAATTACAGGTTTCTATTTTATTTTTAGTTATTTTCGCAATCAATGCTGAGGAAATAATTTGATTTTACATGAAGAATCTCATTTTACAGCTGTAGATTCATTGAGAAGGGAGAATCTCATTTGAATCTCATTTTGTTTGTATCGATGTTTGCTTATAATGTTGTAGATTTCATTTTACAATGAAACTGAATTACTTGAAACAGCTAGCATCCAACCAAAACCTGTCTTCTTCTTCTATTCTTGTATATGCACCAACTGTTTCCACCTCAGGATAGCGACTGGGCTTCTTTGCGCGAACTGTTGTCTTATGACCACGAGATAGTGATAGAGCTTCTTGTGTGAACTAATTGTTGTTTCTAGGAGATTGCAAAGAGACGGTGAAACCCATGTTACAGATACGATAAGTGATTGACTTTGGTCAAGTGCAGCTGACTTTTGTTTACCTGGATCAAGCCGGAAAACCTACCTCCGGTGAGTCAAAAGCGAAGTTACAGACTTACAGTAGAAAAATTACCTTGATCCGATATAAAATTTGTCAGGGATTGAGGTGAACCCTCCTCGAGTTATCTCGAGCCGGCTTCATTTTACTCCCCTGGATCATTCTGAACATGTCAATTTGGTCGCGGTTCGTCGGCTATATTTTATCATTACCCTTAAACATGCTTATCAGCTGGTTAAATAAATTATTTAGGTGACATCAATCAATTAGAATGACAAGAAGAAAACTCTTCTAATGGAATGATTTCTGACACACTATTTGATTGTCTAGTCAAAACATGGTTGTACTTGTAGAATCCGGCACTTCCAAAACCTGAACATCAGTAAACAAACCAAGCAAAAAGGGCCAAAGAGTAAAAGAACGAGTGATTTCATATGGACCAAGTCGGTGAGGGATTTTTATCCTGCTCCGCTACCTGGATCCGTAGATACCAGTTGCAAATCACTTCTTATGAAAGAACCTTTTTTGCAAAAAAAAATAAAAAAAAATAAAAAATAAATAGTTGTCGTACTTCTATTAGAAGTGGCTTTTTGATTTTTAGAAGCAGAAAAATCATAAACTAAAATTGGGAATAAATTTGAGAAGAACTTCTATAAGAAAGTAATTTTCTTTTTTTTTACATTTTTCCTATAAACGTTCGTTGCTCGTGAATTTTACATTTTTCTAGTTAAAAGTGAAGTTTTTAATGGGTCAACAAACTGGAATTGAAACTCAAACTATGAATTCGAGGCCCTTAGCCAACTAGGCTTATTCTGGTTGGTTATTTTACTCGGTTAGTACTATTTGCATGTGCAGCTTGTTATTACCAAAAAAAAGAATGTCATCAAATTATTGCAAGATTTGATTCTTTATCTATGTAGATCATTGACTATTTACTCTGGAAATGCAGGCGGGTTAATCCAAGACATTGCATTCCAAAAGTTGAATAGTAATTCATCATATTTTAATCCTAAGTTGCTGTCCCTTGTTCTTGACAATACATTTTTCTACTTCTTATATATCCATATTTTACCCACCATTCACAATTTATCACCATCAAGAATCATTTTTGGGTTATTATCATCACCATTTCAGAATTCCAGTATTGCATTTCATTCATTCATCTGTTCATGAAAGATGGGTGATTCATTCTACTCAACCTCAAGCCGTTCCCGTGGGTACCGTCGCCAACGCCACCACACCACACCAGCCGATTCACGCCAACAATCCATTTCGACTACACCAACCGGCTCTAGATCTCGTACGCATTCAAGGCGTAGCAGCAGATTCGGACGCCACCCATCTCCTGCAAGTACATATATCTCAGCACCTAATGACACATCATGGCAAGATGAAGTTTCATGGAACTTCAATCCCACCAACGGATGGCGCGACAATAACAACGCCCTTGGCGCTGCTCTCAGCCCTGCACCTTGGTCTAACACTGGCACCACCACCCCTTTTGAATGTTCTCGTGTTTTTAGACGCTCCGCCAATGATTTTTACCATTCTCACCGTGGCTACACGAATCCTGCGTATTCAACCGCATACAACACACCTTCATCGTCTCGTAGGCTTGAGCTAAAGAGCTATGTAGCTAGAGATAATATTAGTTCATCGTTTGTTCAAAGTTATAGCAACCATGGTGATGATTCTGTAGCTAGTACTAAGCATTCGAAGCGTCATGAGGTTCCGAACCGGTTGAGAATCATTAGGGAGAGTGGTGATGCTGGTAATAGTCCTTTAGCTGATGATGATATTGATTATGGCCATGAGTATACGCTTCCTGCTCGGAAACAACGATACAATTATGGTGAAGAGCATCTTGAAGAAAAGAACATGGTGGTTGTAGACAATGATGTTTATAGTGCAGCTGTTTCTGAGCAACGTAGTCATGATGGCCATGGTCATGCCGCTCCTTGGAAATACATGGGTGATGCTGATCATAATGATATTTATGACGATGATGATGTTTCTAGTAATGATTCAAGGTATGATGACGAAGAAGAGGAGGATGATAGAAGGGTAATTAGTAAGCAAGTTGGACTGTTGAGTTTGTTCAAGTACTCTACAAAGTTCGATATACTTCTCATAATATTTGGTTGTTTGGGAGCTCTCATCAATGGAGGATCACTTCCTTGGTATTCATTTCTATTTGGGGAGTTTGTTAACAAGATTGCTATCGAAGCTACAGACGACAAGAACAAGATGATGCATGACGTGGGGAAGGTATATATCTGCTCAACTCTTCCGATACTTGACTACCTCCGTTTCAAGAAAAGTGATACTTTCACTTTTCCATTTTTGCCTTAAAATAAAAGTATCACTTTTTCTGAAACGGAGGGAGTTTTTATCAATTTTTGGTATCCTAATTCCTTACGATATTTTTTTCTTCAAATTTATCGTCATTTTTCTATACTTGTTTACGGTCTTTACTGTTGTTTCAGGTGTCACTATTCATGGCTGGACTTGCAGCTCTAGTGGCAGTTGGAGCATACATGGGTAAGAGAAGAGAATTAGCTAGTTCGTGCATACACAAATGCATATGTAGATGGCCTTCAGGCCTTTTCATGTATTGATATGTTTATGTGCAGAGATAACATGCTGGAGAATGGTCGGGGAGAGATCAGCGCAACGTATACGCAGAGAGTATTTACGGGCAGTACTGAGACAAGATGTTGGGTTTTTTGACACCAATCTTAGCACCGGTGATATCATGCATGGCATTTCTAGTGATGTTGCTCATATCCAAGAAGTCATGGGAGAAAAGGTAAACAATTTCTGCCTCTTTAATATCTCCCTAGCTTGTTTTTTTTCCATTTATTTTGTTCGATTAATTCGATTAGCTAGCTGTTCATGAGTATACTAAAAATAGCTAAAACTTGACTAATGTCAGATTGTCAGTTGCTATGTGAATTATCTAATATTGATCTCCAATCAACGATGAAAATGATTGGATATTTCTAAGAAAATTTCAACAGTTGACAAAATATATATTTTGTTTTGGAACAGCCGGCCGGCTAAATGATACCGACATTTCATTTTGTTGTATAGACTTGTATGATGTTGGCGTACTCAATGACGCTAGGCATATACTACCTTCGTTTCAGAAAAACTGATACCTTAATGTTTTCGTTTCTGCCTAAAAATAGGCATAGTTAATGAAAGTATCACTTTTTCCTGAAACAGAAGGCGTATGGTTATATAAAAACTAGAAAATGTGTAATTTGTTCTTTTACTGCAATTTTTCGATGTTTATTACTGCGTTGAATCAAATAAATGATACTTGGATTTGCTGCAGATGCCTCATTTTGTACATCACATATTCACATTCATCTGCGGATACATTGTTGGATTCATCAAGTCATATAAGGTTGCACTAGTGATTCTGTCAGTTACCCCAGTGACTATGTTTTGCGGCTTCGCTTATAAAGCAATCTACGTTGGTTTAAGTACAAAAGAAGAACTTTCATATAGAAAGGCAGGTAACATAGCAGAGCAAGCCATAAGCTCGATTAGAACAGTCATCTCTTTTGTGGCGGAGAACCGTTTGGTACAGAAATACAGGACGTTGTTGGAGGAATCAGTTCCTTCTGGGATTAAGATTGGTTTTGCTAAAGGTGCTGGTATTGGAGTCATCTATTTGGTTACTTACGCAACGTGGGCTTTAGCTTTCTGGTATGGTTCTAAGTTAGTTGCTAGAAATGAGATCACTGGTGGTGCAGCCATTGCTTGTTTCTTTGGTGTCAATGTCGGGGGCAGGTGCTCTCTCTGACTCACTCATTACTTGCATTTGTGTTTATTGCCAAAGTATAGCTAACGTTTGGACTAGCATCATGTTTTCTTTTTCTTGATCTGACTCGTCTAAGTCTGACTGAAATCACCTGACTTATGTTGATCCGATTCAATGTGTTTGTCTTTTGAGTCTGATCAGACTCAACTGACTCAAAAATATGCGAGTTATCGGCATTTTTATCCTTCACTCTAATGGATCTGAGCCAGATAGCGAGTCAGATTTTTGACTCAAACTAAAAAACAAACAGTCTTGACGTGTAACTCGTGCCGAGTCAGATCCAGAGGCGAAGTCAGCAAAAAACTGTAGGTGTATAACATTCTGCCACCACCATTTTTCTTTATGCAGGAGTTTGGCATTGTCGCTATCATATTTGGCACAATTTTCACAAGGAACGGTGGCAGCCAGTCGAGTGTTTGAAATCATTGACAGAATTCCAGAGATTGATCCATACAACATGAAAGAAGGGAAGACTCTTCCTTCAAGTGTGGTTAAAGGGAAGATTGAGTTCAAAGGTGTGAGCTTCGCATACCCTTCTAGACCCATGTCGCAGATCATTCAAGCCTTAAACTTAGTTGTTCCACATTCAAAGACCCTTGCACTTGTTGGACCCAGTGGCGGCGGCAAGTCGACTCTTTTTGCATTAATCGAGCGGTTCTATGATCCTACTCAAGGTATGGTTAAATTGGATGGTCATGATTTAAGGACACTGCAGGTGAAGTGGTTGAGGGATCAGATAGGTATGGTTGGTCAGGAACCAGTTCTGTTTGCCACCACAATATTAGAGAATGTGATGATGGGTCATGAAAATGCAACTAAGAATGATGCTATCTCTGCTTGTATTGCTTCAAATTGCCACAGCTTCATCTCTGCGCTTCCACTAGGCTATGACACTCAGGTCCGTATCTCTCTTGGCTCTCTAGAATCAAGATTTATAAGATGCCAGACCATTGTACACTTCCAAAAACCCTTTTAAATGTTTTTTTTTTTTGGATCCGACTCAAAATCCGATTGAAATCATTTGATTCATCCGGATTTGAAAATGCTTGTTTCAATGTTTTTTTTTTGAGTCAAGATCTGTCACGACTCAAAAATATTTGATCAGTACCTTGGTCCCATGAGTCTTGAGCATTTTATTCCCGTCTAAAGTGGATCCTAGTCGGGAGTTAGATTTGAGTTAGATTTGAACTCAAACTAAAAGATAACAATCTGACACATCTGACTCAGGCCGAGTCAGGACCGAGTCAGATCCAGACAACGGGTCAGGAGAAAAAAAAAAAACAAATTTACGTATAATGGGACCTTTTGCACATGTGTACGCGCAGGTTGGTGGAACTCAACTCTCTGGAGGACAGAAGCAAAGGATAGCACTTGCCCGAGCTATGGTGAAAAATCCAAGAATCCTTCTGTTAGATGAACCCACCAGTGCATTAGACCCTGAGTCAGAGACACTTGTTCAAAAAGCCATCGACAAGATATCCACTGGCCGTACAACTCTAGTCATTGCTCACCGGCTAGCAACAGTTAGACATGCACACACCATCGCTGTCCTCAGCAATGGCTCTGTTGTTGACATTGGTGATCACAATCAGTTAATGGGTAGAGCTGGACCATATTTCAACCTGTCAAGCTTGCTTCTGAAACAGCACCTCAACCAGACCCAAAACTGAACAGTATGGCGCAGATTTCATCAGCTTATGATCAGTCCTTCGATGATGATATATCGAGAACGAGTTATGCAAAGCCCGTACGCAAGCATCAGATGGATGCAGAAGCCGATACGCAGAAAGCCAAACCAAGTAAGATTCAAATGTTGGAAATATGGAAATTGCAAAAACCAGAGCTTCTTAAACTCATGCTAGGCTTTCTCTTGGGTATGCATGCTGGTGCAATTCTCTCTATTTTCCCACTAATTCTAGGCCAGGCTCTCGAAATCTACTTCAACGACGAGACTTCGAAAATCGAAAAAGATGTTGGGGTTCTTTGTTTAGCTTTAGTTGGTCTGGGCATTGGGTGTATCATTTCTATGACAGGACAACAAGGTCTATGTGGCTGGGCAGGAACAAAACTCACCAAGAGAGTCAGAGACTTGCTATTTCAATCGATCCTAAAGCAAGAACCAGGTTGGTTCGATCTTGACGAGAATTCCACCGGAGTTCTTGTTTCGAGGCTGTCGATGGACTGTGTCAGTTTCCGTTCCGTTCTTGGCGATAGATATTCGGTGTTATTGATGGGTGTAGCCTCTGCTGCTGTTGGACTTGCAATATCATTCGTCCTTAACTGGAGACTCACATTGTTGTCCGCGGCTTTAACTCCGTTCACTCTTGGCGCGAGTTATCTCAGTTTGATCATAAATGTTGGACCAAGATTAGACAACAGTTCATACGCGAAAGCTAGTAATATCGCGGCAAGTGCAGTCTCGAATATTCGTACAGTTGCAACATTTTCAGCTCAAGAAAGACTGGTTTCTTCTTTCCACCAAGCTTTGTCAGAGCCGCAGAAGAAATCTGCGAAACGGTCACAGCTCTTAGGATTAGCACTCGGATTCTCGCAAGGTTCTATGTACGGGGCTTACACGTTAACGTTATGGTTCGGAGCTTATTTGATAAAGAGTGACCAAGCAAGTTTTGGTGAAGTATCCAAGATTTTCTTGATTTTGGTTCTAAGTTCGTTCTCAGTCGGCCAATTAGCAGGTCTTGCACCTGACACATCGAGGGCGGCCACTGCTGTTCCAGAGGTTTTTGATATCATTAACCGTAAACCATTGATTGATGGTGATAGCAAAGGGAAGGGAAACAAGATTGGCGGATCGAAACCGTTAAATGTTGACT
Organism: Papaver armeniacum; assembly: GCA_023531295.1. NCBI lineage: Eukaryota > Viridiplantae > Streptophyta > Magnoliopsida > Ranunculales > Papaveraceae > Papaver > Papaver armeniacum. The sequence goes on from JAJJWW010016200.1 coordinate 71,764, forward strand.
TCAAGAAGGTGACATTTTGGTACCCGTCTAGGCCAGAGGTGATTGTGTTGAGAGATTTTTCATTGAAGGTGAAAGGAGGGACTATGGTGGCTCTTGTCGGAGGAAGTGGTTCCGGAAAATCGACCGTGGTTTGGTTAGTTCAGAGGTTTTATGATCCAAATGGAGGGAGGATTATGATAGGAGGGATGGATATAAGGGAGATGAATGTGAAGTGGTTGAGGGAACAAATAGCTTTGGTTGGACAAGAACCGGCATTGTTTGCTGGGACTATAAGAGAGAATATTGCATTTGGTAAACCGAATGCATCTTGGGCTGAGATTGAAGAAGCTGCAAAAGAAGCTTATATTCACAAATTCATCAGTAGTTTGCCTCAAGGATATGACACCGAGGTAATCCTGCATTAAACGTCGAAAAATTTCTATAAATTTATACCAAAAAAGGATAATGCTGATAATAACATTTGCACTCTGGTATTGGCTGGCCGATATTGGCTCGAATCCCGAACCTTGAACCCTGAACCTTGTGATGATGAAATTTTTATGTTTTGAAAATGCAGGTAGGAGAAAGTGGAGTGCAATTATCAGGAGGACAGAAACAGAGGATTGCGATAGCCAGAGCCATATTGAAGAAATCAAAGATACTATTGCTAGATGAAGCGAGCAGTGCACTGGACTTGGAATCAGAGAAACATGTTCAGGAGGCTCTAAAAGGGTGTCAAAGTTAGCCACGACTATCGTAGTGGCTCATAGACTATCAACCATCAGAGACGCAGGCCGCATAGCCGTAGTCCAAAGTGGCTCAGTAGTTGAGTTTGGTAGTCACCAACAACTCATGGATACCAATCCTGATGGTGCGTATGCTAACCTTGTTCGAGCTGAAATGGAGTCCCATGCACTAGCTTAAGTGCTAGTATATATATATATATATATATATATATATATATATGGGATGGTGGTAATTTAAAGAACTTAATCTTTAATGACGATTTTGTGGTTTTTTACTAAAATACCCTGTTATTTTAAAGAAAAAATAAAAATGATCTGAGGATAAATTCGTCAAAATCAAATAACAAGCACACAGTTTTCCCTCTGTTAAAGGAAGCTGACCTCAATAGATGATGCAAACTATCTGGATGAAATCTCCATCATTGAACAAATCAGACTTCTGCAATTTGCGTTAGAAGGGAATGGAACCAAGATGGAGAGCTAGTGCACGTGCCGAACTCCGTCTTTCATAAGAAGAACGAAGAAGATTGATCGGCACGTGCCCTGCTTCTCCAGCACGGTTAAACCATTCCCTGTGTATTGATTCAGCAGTAAGAAAATTGTTGATTGTGATTTCTACTCTGGAACAAGCTCTATTTATATATATACAGTTCCAAACCGGCCAAATGAAACCACTACAAATTTTTATGTGATGTTAGTTAGGTCTTAGTTTCACACCCAACAATTTCTAATATGCGTCTGACTAGGATATCATTATATAATCAAAACATTAGCCATATCGCATTTCTATATTTGATTAGGTTGCTGATGTTAACCTGAAAGTAGCCATGAAAACTATATTTTTGGACATTGCTCACCTCCCCATCACTTACATATCGCCACGACTTGCATTCTACGATCGTCTTTTTTTTTTTAAGTACTTTCGACATTTTCTTATGATAAACGCCTTGAAAATTTTCTAAGTTTTTTGATTAAAAATATGAGATAGCTTCTTTGATTCGACCGATAGTTTGGGCACTGTATTACGACAGTAGTCACGCTTTGCGTTCGTTACAATTCACCGTACTAGTAACAAGTCGATTGGTTAATTAAGTAAACTTTGGTGTTAAAAGTCATATTGTGATTATGTTAAAGAGTGTAGGATAAGGTAATTATCATGGATTATGGCATCATTTTCCATTGTAAGATGGAGATTATGATGATTAAGTGCAAAATTAGTAGTAATGTTAATGGGGATTGGGGTCAAAGTACGTCACTACACAAACTCTTTTGAGGGTGTTAAAAGGGATATTGGTTGGAAGTTTGGCTGCCAAAGAGAAAACCAAGCTTATGAAATGACTGATGGTGGTGCATTGGAATAGATAGAAACTAGAAAAAAGTGCATAACACAACATTGTTGTTGCGAGTTTCTTTTAGAGGCAGACCAACTACCATAAGATTGCTAGATGTTTTTTAGTTAGATCAGGCCAACTATAATAAGGTTTAAAAAGCAGTAAATTTCTAAAGGCATTTATGGAAACTAGTTAAGGTATAAACTATCACCAAACAGTAAGTGTTATTGGAATGTGTCATGAGTTATGGGCTTTGTCAAACTCAAAACCTAAAAAGCAAAATGAAAAAGATTTAAGTGGCTATGTCCTATGTGGCATGGCATGGTGCAACTAGGGGTGGCATGGCATGGTGTTTTTAAGTCTCATCCGCATCAACTCAACTTTGTTTTTGCATCCAATCCATAATTTGCATCTAAAAAAAGATGCGGATAACTTCCAAATGGATTTGTTTTAGTTAAAATTTATAATAAATAAAATAAGCTAACACAAATGACTCCTTATAAAACCTATATATCCTATATATTATACAAATATAAATATGCCATATACCACACCCTAAGCAAACATCTTAAAAATTCCTAAATAATCCATAGTATTTTTAGGCCTTTAATTTGGATCCAACGGATTTAGAGGGTGATCCAAAATGTTGGATTTGAAAGTTCATTTTCTGCATCCAAAAATATCAGAATAAGTATATTACGGGCCAAATGCTCACCCCTAGGTGCAACTCAACTTTGTTTTTGCAAGAAAAAAAAGATGCAATGAAGAAATAACAAGTTTATTTGGGCTTTGATCTGCTTAAACGAAGACATTTTTGGGCTTTGCTCTACTAGAGGGTGCAAAATGGGCTTGAAAGTTCATTTTCTGCTAAAAATATCAAAATAAGTATAACTGGGCTTAGGAACAAGCTGGGCTGGGTCCCGCGGATCATGGATTCGTATTAAATCCTAACTTTTAGCGCTTCAAACTCTAGTCTCATTAGCTGATCTACGACTAAAGAACCGATATGTGTTGTAGTTACATAAATGAAGAGATAACGGATATGCGACATATGCGACCGTCGTAGTACATTGTTAGTTGTGGTATAACTTTTAGTAAGGCACAAAATGAGCGAAGGGGAGTTCTTAAACCGAAGGAGCAAAGCCAGTAAGCTCACAAGAGAGTCTATTATAACTATCTGAAAAAATGAGTCTGGTCCAAGTCTTCGATCTCATAAATAAGGTCTTTTGTTTTGCGATTGCACTTTCCTCCTCAATTGGGGAGCTCTCGTTTTGAATCCAACTGGAAGTGAATGATAGTTAAGAGATTGAGTGAGCTCTCCTCGCAATGGAAAACTCTTTCCTTTGTCAGTATGAAAGAAAGAATGAAAAAGACGTCATGCGGCCGTAGTAAGGCTAGATGACTTCAAAGCCGTCAGACTATCTCGCCGAGTGGGTATAATAAGGCCCAATGATTGGACTTCTGGGTACCTATTATGAAATGGACGAAGTCACTCGACTGAAAGGAGAGGGTTGAACCAGCTAATCAATGTCATATTTGTAGGGTCCACTTCGAAAGATTCTCTTTACGTAATTTTGTGTAGGGCATTAAAGTTTATAAGTTACAAGATTTACTTTTTTTTTTTTTAACCTTTTGCAAGCGTTCATCAGGTGAGGTCTTTACTGGCTGACTTGAAAAACCTCTCGAAGAAGGCATTTTCCCATTTAGGAACTGAAGGAGGTTTTATAATTACACGCCAGAGCCTAAAAATCTAATAATCGGTAGGATCCATCTGTTCCATCAACTTCTCTCCTGGCTTCAAATCTTGGAACCTTTTTGATGAAATGGCCCATACATCTCCTTAGTTGCATTTCTCCTCATTACAAAGTTGAATGGAATTGATCTTGTGGGGTTACTTACTTGAACATCCTTGAGACCACGTTTCTTTTTGCTCGATCTTTTCTTTTTTACTAGACTTGAGTATATTTAAGGTTGGGAATAACACTTATATGCTTCCGCCGAGGAAGCTGACATGCGGGAAGAAAGATTTATTTGTGTAGATATAACAAGATACTTTGACTTGGTTGTCATTCAAACCATCTAAATCATGTGGATCAATCGACCATATATGGGACACATCATTCTGGGAGCTCCGTTGGTAGGGTTGGTTATGCCAGTCAATCCAATCAAAGGAAAGAATTCGGACCCACCTAACGTAATAGCGTTCTTTTGAATTCACGATGACGAACCAGATAGAACTGACATATCTGATTGCTATAAGCCGGTTCCCGCCCTGCCAATGGGTTTCACGATCAGATATCGAATTAGACATCAAAAAAATGACATATGATGTAACATCAGATGCAAGTCGAGCCTGATTCGGATCTCCAGACAGCAAAAACAGGCAAACAAGGTGTAAGTTGATCCTGCGTGGTCTGGCCTTTTTGAAACTGCAAGCCCAATCGACATTTTTTACTAGATAAAGCTAAGCAGAAAGAGTTATCCTTTTTTTTTTTTTTTTAATATAAAAGAACGGGCCCCTAGCAAGGTTCCCCACCTGGTCATCCCTGTTGTTCAAAAGTTTAATGCGCTCCAGAGGTCTCCAAGAACGGTGTTCGAGTCCCCAACGGCTCAGGGAGGTAATATTGCGGGAATTAACATGGAAGGTAGTATTAATTTGCCCCCTTGTGACACAATCTCGCCCCCTCCCGCCGTTTCGGCTCCCCTTGGCAAGGTTCCCCATGAGGCCATTTGGTAGGCTAGCACAAAAACTCTGTTCAATTTATGTAGTAGTATGTCGTTGGAGCTTAGCTTGTTAGGCTTCCAACTAGTTTAATAATAATAATCTTTATCCAAATAATAATAATAATAATAATAATTTAAGGTGATTTATTTTTAATAGAAAATATTACACTTTTTCATCCTATGGATATATTCCGCTATCCAAGAAGGAAAATTAGAAGACATTTTTAGAATTTGATAATCTAAGATACCATGTTTTGCTAATGCATGAGTCACATGGTTTACATTTCTTTGCACATAAAAGAAGATAAAGTCTTTAAAACATCCATGACTATGTTTCTGGTTGTTCATTTTATTGCTTCAAAATTTCGATTAACAACATTGATGACATTTTTGACAGTCTCCCTGAATGTGAAAAGCTGCTACACCTTTATCTTTGGCCTATAGAAAAACATCTAGAAGAGCTTTAGCTTTAGCCTGTTCAGGATCGAGTGCTTTATTCCTCCCGCATCTAATTCCATTTTTTGTATACCTGCAAATTTTATTAATATTAGTCCACTTCCCATAATATGTGTTTCTTCCTCATAGGATGCATAAAATTTATAAGCTTCGTAAAAGGTTGAACAGGTGTTTTCCAACGTAGATTAATAAGAGAATGTTTATTAGTAACAGATACAAAATTTGTATTTCTTATCTCGTGCCACACAACATAATCATATTTTATCAGATTGACCACATTTTGAGAGTTAGGTTGGATATTCTCAAACATATTTTTGCATCTACACTTCCATCATTTCACATTACAAATGCAAACCATCCTAAAATACTTACTCTGTACCTTCCTTAGTTTTTAACCTGAAACGTGCTACAGAACCACTCATTAGACAGAACATTTCTCATATCACTAGTAAAATTATTCCAAACACTCTGGGAAAAGGAACAATCAATAAAACGATGGTGCATACTTTCAATATGATTATTACAGAGAGGGCAATTAGCATCAATATTATTACGAAACCTAACTAAATTTTCACCAACATGGAGCAAATTCTGTAAACATTTCCAAAGAAAAAACAGAATATTACCAGGGAGGTTGGTTTTCCAGAATGAGTTCCAAGAGATTGGTATAGCATTAATAAAACTTGTCTTCTGATTCCTATCATTTAAAACATATTTATAAGCAGACTTGGCAGTGAAAGAACCATATAGAATTAGGTTTCTACCTGAGGTAATCTTGGCTAGCTAAAGGGATTCTAATGTCTTGGATTTTACTAATGGTGTTAGCATCAAATAACGCATTAAGAATCTGCAAATAACATTGTTTAGTTTCAGAATCAATCAATTGGGATACATGGATCATATTGGAGGAAAAGAATTGTGAAATTACGGTGGAAGTTATTGATGGAATCCATTTATCCTTCTAGATATTGATAGAGTTTCCATCACCAACTTCCCGGCATGCATATTTTTTAACTATTTCAAGACCCCTACAAATGCCATTTCAAATATGTTAGAGCATTGCTCGGTCGAACTCGCAAGAGTTGCTATGTCAAGCTTATTTGTCAAGTTTAGTTGATAAAAACTATATACTTGATTTCTAGTATACTTATAGCTATGTCTTGGATTAGGATAAGAGTGTGTAGTTGAGCATTAGTGTTAGAGCATAGCTCGGTTGAACCCACCAAGCGTTGGTATGTCAGGTTTGGTTGTCATATTTTAGTGAACCAAAACTCATTTAAAGAGTCTCTTGATTATTTACTAGAGTCAACTTCGTATAGGTTTACTAGAAAGTTCTTAGGATATGAGATTTACAAGTATTACATGAAGACTTGAAGAATGTGAAGAAGTAAAGAGCTACAACGACGACATCATCCTTCCTCTTGAGGCTAGTAATATTTGACTTGACCTAACGTATCTTTCAAGTCGTGCATATTGAAAACATAACTGCGAAGCTGTGAATGATTATACTCTAGTTAGACATAGTATTAAGGAATTACAATACAAAGTATAACATCTATCTTTTGAACTTCATATATACATAAGACATCAACATAATCGTATGAATGCTATTGTGATGTAAGGGTATGTGTGAAGATTTCGTCCTATAAAACAATGTTTTACATTCGTTTAAAGGATGTACAATTCATAAACTTGTTTTGTGAATCGAAAGGTAAATCGCTAGGCTTATTGGTATTGTTATTCATTGCTTTACCAGTATGTGTGTTTAGTATAACCGCTCATAACTTGTTTATGTATCTTGGTAAAACTATTCACAAGGCTTGACTTTTGTATTGGTATGGCTTTTGTTAGTGAAACCAATCTTAAGTAATCACCTGAGATGGTATGATCGATCTGTTGTAATTGGTATGACCAACTCTAGACATTGGGGAACCGATCCTAGTAAGAGGTGCAACCGATCACAAGCAAGGATAATCGATCCTTGTAAGAGGTACAACAAGTCTTAGATATTGGTAACCGATCCTATGATTTATGCAACCGAATACAAGTTAGATAACATAAATATATGGTAACCGATCCTAGTACCTAGTCAACCAAATTTTGGAAAGCTAGTGTGACCGATCCTAGTACCCACATGGAGGTAGAGCCATCGAATACTGGTGGTACATTAATAAAGATAGCACCTCTGTCTATAGAGTCAGATCGCTACAAACACATACTTGTAAGGTCTTGAACGTGTTTGCCTGCTCTGATACCAATTGAAAAAGCGGGGGTACAACAACCACACCCAATATTTCGATTAGCAATTTGTATGGACAAACTCCAATATACTTTCAAGAGAATAAACTAGACTCAATCTTAATAAAGTATATCAAGGAATTATATCTCTCTTTCTCGATTCAATTCTTACTCAAGCAAATAGAAATATGCGAGTCTAATTGAATACGAGAGAAATAACTTGGATGGTACCAAAGACCAATATCCAAGTGTCAATCAATGTTAACGCACAACCTGTGATATTTCAATTATATAACAAAATATAATGCGGAATAGAAATAACACAGACACCAAAATTTTGTTAACGAGGAAACCGTAAATGCATAAAAATCCTGGGACCTAGTCCAGATTGAACACACACTGTATTAAGCCGCTACAGACACTAGCCTACTACAAACTAACTTCAGTCGGACTGTAGTTGAACCCCAATCAATCTCACACTGATCCAAGGTACAGTTGAGCTCCTTACGTCTCTGATCCCAGCAGGATACTACGCACTTGATTCCCTTAGATGATCTCACCCACAACTAAGAGTTGCTACGACCCAAAGTCGAAGACTTTAATAAACAAATTTGTATCACACAGAAAAGTCTATAGTAATAGATAAATATTTCTCCCACAGAAATACCTACAAGTTTTGTTCCGTCTTTCGATAAATCAAGGTGAACATGAACCAATTGATAACCCGGACTTATATTCCCTAAGAACAGCTTAGTATTATCAAACACCTCATAATAATCTTAATCGACGCGGCAAAAGAAGATATTGTGGAATCACAAATGATGAGACGAAGATGTTTGTGACTACTTTTATATCTTGCCTATCGGAGAAATTAATCTCAAGCCAATCGTTGCGATTGTACTCAACACGATAGAATCAACAAGATCAAATCACACAACTACAAGAAATTAGTATCGGTATGGCTTCACAATCCCAATGAAGTTTTCAAATCGTTAACCTACAGGGTCTCGATAAGAAACCTAAGGTTAAAGCAGTATCAACTAGTATCACACAGAAGGTGTGGGTTATAAGGATTTAATTTGGTAGTTCATAATCTCAAAATTTACTTAGGTTTAATCATTACTTATTTTATGATGTTAGTGATGCTTGATTTAACCTTACTGTGTTTGCGTCCTTGTATGGTGTTTGGGTATATCTAGATAGCAAGCAATTATACTGTTCTAGGGCTTACCTTTGAATCTACTTTTGGTCACGATGAGTTTCGGTAACCAATTAATCTATTGTTTGTTAACATGCCTCGAGATTAAATGACGGGTTGGTTTGTATTTGGTTGATGTGCATGTGTTCTGGTAGAGTAGAACAAACAAATTTAGGAGTAAAAATCTGTTTGCACAAATGGTTTTTCTTACTTCTTCGAGGAGTTAATAAGGGGTTAAATTGGTCTGCTTGTTAAGCTTTAAATAGAATAGATATACTATACATCACAGCTTATTAGAATACTAAACATTGATATTAGGTTTCCTATTGTGATAAATCGTTGTGCTAAACTAGTTACTATGGTCTCTTGTAGATTAATTGTTGAAGCTAGGGGCAAAATTGTTCTGCTCGTTACGCTTTAATTGTATGTTATCGATTTCGAGTTCTCTACATCTTTGATGTTTGATGTAGTGACTTTGTGGACCTAGTGTTAACGTGCATAGGTCTTGAATTTGTTATTGCTGCATTTCCTTTGAGTTGAATAAAGGGAATGGATGCATCCTGAAATGAGACAGATGCATTTGACAGTTATAAGCTCTAGTCATAGTTGAACTGCTCCAAAGGTTAGTCGTCAAATCTTAATTTAGTGGATTTGTTCAGATGGGAAGATAGACTACTGATGGGTGCGAGAGTTTAAGAGGTTTCATTGTACTTGGATAGGTACCCATGTACTAATAGGGTTTGAGGTCTTGCAGTTCAAATATACACACTAGGATACTAATTTGTAGATCATATTTTGACGTTATTGCTTTTGAAATTCTAAATTTCTGTCTTGTGTGGTTGTACAAATAAAACTGAGTTTATTCTCATTGTTATAATATATGAAATTCAGTGTTGTTGTAAATGCACACAGTATTTTCGTTGTCATGTAATTTCATGTGGACTATAGGATTAATTTTTATATCCTTCGTTGACTCGGCGACCCAGTGAACTTGTTTAGAGTTTAACTCCCGTGGACAAATTTTTCACGTGTTAGCAATTGAAAGATAAAACGACTTTCAAATTTTTGGTGGTTTTCGTGCTGGTCTAGCGTAGAGTGGATGGTTACTTCTACAATGTCAACGTCTCATCTGTTTGATATTCAAAGCATGTAGTAATGAGGGAGTGGGGCGTGGGCAGTTGGGTCAGAACATTGTGTATTTGTATTTTTTTTTCTATTTTGTTGATTTAAATAATCGAACTGACAAAAAAAAAGTTAGTTATCCGTTTGGCAACAGATTATCTGTGTTTTCAATTAATCTGAAATAAATAATCGGTACAAATGTAAGCCGGGCTTGCGAAATTTAGGAGGGTTGTCACAGTCATCTTGGATTGCAGATCGCCCTGTCCTTCGGTTCTCAGTATCAAAATAGTGTGAGTCATCTGGTACGTAGTCTGGATCGGATGATCTACTTCCTCTGGTTGCTCCTCGGTTCAAAGGCTCGGGATTTGTCACGACAATCCTTCGGTCATGGTTCGGCTCTAGTGTTTTAGAATTTGACTCGTCGTGCTGATGCGCTACTCCTATGCTTTGTCCTTTAGTTCCTGATTTTCTCGAGCTAACAATGCCACATCCTCTGCATATATCTTCTGGTTCTTCTTCAAGTCCTCGATCTCTGTTATCAGTTGGGGGGAGTGATTCGATCCTTGGTTCGGAGTTCCGACACGCCCTCGCCCCCCCAACAACCACAGTGTGATCTTCATCAACAGTTTGGATCAAGGGGTGGGGTGGATCGGAATTCAACGGCTGCAACTCCACCTGTGGGGGCGTCGGCTATGTAGTTGGAAGGGTCTGAATCTGGTCGTTCGTTATCGGTATTCCGAGGGTTGGATGTTGCATCGTTGATTCTGCAAATCCTTCTCGTTGCTGGTGAGCGCGGGAAGCTGCGTCTTCCTTTGCTGCTTCAGCTTTAGCTGCCATAGCTTTGAGTGTTGCCGCTGCTACAATGTTGACGTCCAAGGGTGAAGTGATTTCCACTGTATTTGGCTTTTGGTTTGGTGCCTTCGTTTTTTCACCCTTTTGTTTACTGCGTGTCATAACTGGTGTCGTCCTTGGTGTTTCTTTAGACGATGCCTTGGTTTTTCCCACATCCTTTGTTTTCTCCATCTTTGATCTCCTGCAAAAACGAAACGTCGTCGGAGAAACAGAATCCACATTGGTTTTGTTAGCAAGTTTAAGGAAAAGACATAAATTTCCACGCACACTTAAAGGTTCTCAAGGAAAATGAGGCTCGGGAAAAAATTCTTTTAACAAAGTACATATCCGGTCCTTGCAAACATAGATCTATACAAGGGTTTTTAAGGCGTGTTGTAAGTAAAATCATTAAAGGTAGAACAATAATCAAAGACATAGATCTACTTGAGGATCTAAAAGTTGTTTGGTGAAATCCAAACCTATGGGTTTTTTAAATATGAAAAACTGACAACGTAGATCTGGTGTTCGCTCTCCAGGAAACACACGATATAGACATTTTAAAACTAATTTTTAAAGGTAGATCCGCTACATATGGTGATTTTGCAATGGTAGATCCGATACAGATCCAAAGAGTTTTTACAATGGTAAACGCGGACTGAAAAACTTTTATATCAAGTTACTCAAAACACCATTATTCATAGAATAGCGCTGAGAACCAAAAAAATAGATAAAATCACAGGGTAAGATAAATCATTTACCGGGACAAAGTTCCTATTTCTAGCGCCAGATTGTGAACACGAAAATAACGATGTATCCACGTGTTCACAAATAATGTTCGCATTCATTCATTCACATATAAAGGAGAATAAATCATAAATAAAACTATGTTGAAACGATGACTTCATCGACTCAGATCCTTCAGGCTCGTCCTTGTCTAGTTATGAGGGAGTAATTCAGTTATTCTTACGATCGAGATGTATACTAAATAAAAGCATAATAATAAAGACAGGAAATAAAATGTTGAATGTAAATGAGACGATGATTTACGTGGTTCAGCACTAAGGCCCACGTCCACGAGGGTTTGTGTTTCACTATGTATTTAAGAGTTACAAAGATAGTCAAATGACTCTATGTGAATAACGAAGCAAAGGGGGAAATGGAACTCATACTTACTCTTCGCCAAACAAGATGTCTTAATGAAATCTGGAATAAGTTATATGGGCTTTGTCAAACTCCAATTAAAGAGAAAATTTTTAGGGTGCAACTTGGTAACTTTGCAAGCAGATGCGGATATCACTGTCACTTTGGTGCAGTGATAAAGTCATTCGGTGGTCATACTAGATTAGCAATGCCCTGATTTCAAAACCCATCTTTATCGATATAAAAAGAAATTGAAACCTTTGTAATGAAGAAATGACAGCAAGCTTTGTTGGGCTTTGCTCTGTCTTATAAACGTGTTTTAAGGCGTACTAACTTTTTTTGAGGCATACTTAATAAGGACAAAATAGAGTCGCTAGGTAGCAATTAAAACCAATAACCTTATATCAACGATATTTAATAATGATAGTAATGTCCTTATCATTTATATTTTAAAATTTTATTTTATTTGAAATTCTTGATTTTTTTTTTAAATTTATTATTATTATTTTTTCTAATTATTATTTTTTAAAGTTTTTTAAAAGGGTTTTCTATATTTATAAAACCTAGATCTAAGTTCCGCCGATAATTTATCTAGAAACAGGTGTGGGCACTCTTCGATTAGTCTTTGATTTTCTTTAGCCAGAAATAGTTGTGATTAATCAAATGAAAGTCAGATCTTTTTTTTCTTAGAAGGTTAAATATTGTGAATACTGTGCAGATGAGACAACATCATTCATTATTTTAAGTGCGCGGTGCGTTCATCGATAAGTTGACCATGGAGTTCTTGACTGCAGCGCAGAATAATAATTTTGTATTGGTATTTAATGGCGTTAGATGCATTCATCTCTTCATTGATTCAAGTGCCCGTCCACTCCAAGACCTAGGGATCCGTACGGCTGAAAATGTTTATGCCAGAGAGGAAATTAAAAAATTAAAGAAAAATATAAGAAGAAGAAGTCCATCAAGTGATATTTTTTAGTATCCAACTGGCTCCAAAGCCCAATTTTTTTTTTGACATATTGGGTTTTTAAGCCTATTTTACCATACTTGCACCCCTGGAAAGTCCACTTTTTGCTTCCATCCCTGGCTCCAAAGCCCAATTTTTTTTTGACATATTGGGTTTTAAGCTCTGGAAAGTTTTTGCTTCCCTTAGTACTGGCTCCGCCCCTGATACAATGTACTAATTGCATCAACACCTTAGTTGCGGACCATTTCTTGTCAAGTAACAAAGAAGCAAAAATAAAATAAAATCAGTAGTAGCTTGTTTGTAAAGTAAAATTTCTCCTACTCAAAACACATAAATATGTATGATGATTTTGCTGATAATTGATTCGTGGACTGGATCTTCGATTGAATTATGGAGAAAGGGGGTACCTGCAAAAAACCCTCCGATGCTAAAGTCAGTAATAGATTTTTCACATGAGATTTTGGTATGGAAGATTGCTTACCTTTTTGGTTGTGAAACTCTCCATTTATATGTGTGAAGTTCCGTTTTATTTCTTTGATTTTATGGCAGATATCAATTGCCATTATTGGCCCCTGCATGCCTCCCTGCAATAACAGTCCCTGCATGTCTCCCTACAATAACAGTCCCTGCATGTCTCCCTGCAATATTATACCTGCATGCCTGCATGACTGCATGGTTGCATGCCCTGGCTTCCCTTGCATAGTTCCTAAGATATTCCAGAAACTTCCATTATGGTTAAGGAATTATAATGGGGTGTGGATAACCAAAAGGTGTAAGAGAAATGGGTGTAAGCAAACGGGCGAAATATCCTTAGAGAGAAAAGGACTAGGCGCAAATATCCGGGGCTACGGGATTAAATCACATCGAGCAACGCCGAATCATAGACCAAATAATCGTCGCCGATTAATCGGCGATTAATCGCCATTCAGTATCAATTAATCGGCGATCTTCCAATCAATCAATATGTATATAGACTCAAGGTCTGTGAAACTGATTGTTAAGCAGATTACTTGGCCGATCTCAAAAATCAATATCCAAGATCAATCTAGTTGTATTCAATCGAAATTCTGTCAAGTTATAAACTCGTTATTTATCTTTCAAGATACAAATTATACAATATCCAAGATCAATCTAGTTGTATTCAATCGAAATTATGCCAAGTTGTAAACTTGTTATCTATATTTCAAGATACAAATTCTACAAGAAACTAATCTCGTAATCGATTACAATTAAGAGAATTTATCTGCGTAGGTTGAATATGTATAAACCCAATTATAAAGATAAACAATATAAAGGAAAAATGAAAAATACAAGACACCAGAAATTTTGTTTACAAGGAAACTGAAATAACAGAAAAAACCAGGGACCTTGTCCAAATTGAACCCCACATTGTATTAATCCGCTACAAACACTAGCCTGCTATCAGACTTTGAACTAGATTGTAATCGGCGATCTTCCAATTAATCGCCGAGTACTGCCGGCTTGGGCCGCCGGCGGATGCTTAGTGACGTGGCATACAGTGCTGACGTGGCACCTGCCACGTCACCTCTCCTGTTGACGTGCCAACTGCCACGTCATCATCTATGCTGACGTGCCAACCATTTGTTGACGTGGCATATGTCACGTCATCTCGCCTGCTGACGTGGCATCCAATTGCTGACGTGGCACCTCGGGCTGCTAACGCGTCGGCTGCCATGTCAGCGATTATGCTGACATGGCACCTGCCACGTTATCTCGTCTGTTGACGTGGCACATCTGTCTGCTGACGTGGCAGTATATGGAATCTGCTTCCGTGCCGGGACTTGCCACATCATCGCCGTCATCATCGTGGCGCGTTTGCTGACATGGCGCATGTTTTGCCGATGTGTCATGTTGGTGACGTGCCTCTGATGACGTGTCAATGGTGACGTGGGACGCTTGTGTTGTGAAACTTTTTAGCCTATGGGCTTGTACATGGGACGTTTGTTAGGCCTAGTTAGCCATTTTTAGGCAAACAAGGGAAGCACCTTAGGCCCAATGAACCCTCCTTTGCCACTAGCGGGAGTTTTGGAGGCCTAAGTTAGCCCATTTATTTGTGTAGAATATTAGGGGTACAAACATCGCCCCCTCTTAATCCATAACTTGTTATGGGTTAAGAAGTTCGGGTTCCCCTCTGATTTTGTATTTTTCTGGAGTGCTACATAACTCGCCCCCGAGCGTGTTGTTCGGAGTGTTACGCAACTCGTCCCCAAGGATGTGTTGATTGCCCTGGAGTGTTACACATCCTGCCCCCAAATGGTTGAGGTGACATATAACTCGCCTTTCGTATGTTTTGTGTCATGTCGCTTAATGCTTGCGTTAGGTGCACTTCCTCGCCGCATTTTCCTCGCGCATGGAGTGAAAAGTTGAGTTTTTCTGCTATCTTGAATTCGCGCAGGGGCCAATTCTGCTATTCAAGATGCGCGCAGAGTTTGGGATGTGTACATTTTCACGTGCCTGGACAGATGAAAATGTTTGCCACATTTGTTGCTGCCCCACATGATGGGGGTAAATTTGAGATAGGGTAGAGATGCTCGAACTGTGCATTCACCCTATCCACGAGGTGTCAGAGACGTTGCTGACAATAGACTCGAACTGTACTATTTTGTCATTTAGGGCTGATTGTGGATTCGATCATCCGCAGCAGCTTATAATTAACACGAACAATATTGATAAAGTCTGGAATACCAAAATAATGTTGAATTAAAATTTCTAAATTGAAATAACAAGATAAATACCTACTGCTTCGACCACAGCTGCCTCGTTAAAACCTTTGAGTGGAAAACCCAGTGGGACAAAACCATCAGAAAGGAAAAAGAGTGCAGCACAGCAGGATTTGAATCTACTTCTAATGATAAAACTTTTTCAAGTGGAACGAATTCCACGGCTTCCATGGCTTCGAATCCTCGGTTAGTCGAGATTCCTCAAGTAGTAGGACCCACGAGATCTTTGGTTTATCCACTATGTATGGGCCTTCCCAGTTCGCTCCGAGCTTCCCACGGTTTGGTTCCATTGTGGCTGCTGGGTTTTCTTCAAGACATATTCCCCTGGTTTGAACGAATAGTTCTCGACCTTGCGATCATATCCTAGCTTGATTGCTGCAAGTATCGGACCATTTCTTTGCAAGGTCTGTTTCTCTTTGTTCTTCCAAAGAACTCTTTATCCAAAGCTAGTATGCTGTCGTTTTTTCTAGACTTGACAGCAAGAGTTTTGGTAGTCTTGAGTTGTACCTCGGTGGGTATGACTGCCTCTGTCCCATATGCCAGTGTGAATGGAGAAAATCCGGTGGATCTTTTGGGGGTTGTTCAATAGGACCATAAGACTCCAGGGAATTCTTCGGTCCATTTTCCCTTCGCCTTCTCCAGCCGTTTCTTGAGGTTGTCCATAATAACCTCGGTTGGTTGCTTCTCGCCTCGCCCATTGCTTTGAGCATAGTAAGGAGACGAGAAATTGTGGCGAATATTCGGGACCTTGCAAAAGTCTTTGAATACTCCCGAATCGAATCGTTTCTCATTGTGCGATATTATCGCGTGCGGGATACCGAACCTGCAGACGATATTCTCCCATATGAACCTTTTCACATCATGCCCGGTGACGTGTACCAGTGCCACTGCTTCGACCCACTTGGTGAAATAATCGGTAGCGGCTAGTACGAATCTGACGCCTCCACGAGCTTTGGGGAGCGGCCCGACAATGTCCAATCCCCACATAGAGAACGGCCGGGGACTAAAACTCGGATGTAATTCGTTGGCGGGCCTTTTCGCAATTGGAGCGTGTTCTTGGCATGGCACACATTTACTCGCGCGTATTCTTTAGCGTCTTTACGCATGTACGGCCGTAAATAACCCCAGGTAAGTATCTGTGCGCGAGATCGCGCCTCTAGAATGGCTACCACAAATTCCCTCATGAGCCTCTGCCAGTATTATTTGTCCTTCCTCGGTTGATACGCATCGCCAAAATGGCTCTAAAGCTACAGGTTTGCGGTATAACAGCCCTTCGATCATTGAGTATCTCCATGAGTTCTTTTTCACCTTTGCAGCCCGTTTCTCATTTTCAGGGAGTTCGCCGGTTGTTAGGTACTGTATGTATGGTTGACGCTTGATCTGTAATGTTTTCAACATTTGCCGACTTATACATCACTTTGATTGTCAATATCCATATTCTTGTCGATGTTCTCAGTATCCCCCTGTGCTGATGTAGCTGCCCTCTCGCCCCCACTAGCGTGTTCGAGAGCCGACGTTCATTGAACAAATTGGAACTCAGCGTTTCAGTCGGAGATGCTAGGTAACTCTTGAAATCTACTACAACGAAACGGTGGAATCGGGCTTTCGATGCCGGAAGAGAGATATGCCAAAGCATCTCGCATGCCTGCTACATTAAGTTTTTTCCAACCGCGGTCTCGCCTGATAGAAAATTGGTCGAACTCATTTGCCGACTTTCTCATATGATCCAAATACGTGGCCATTCTCCCTTCCTTGGCTTTGTAGGTCCCTCGTATAAGCTCTTTCAAAACTCTCGGCTTTAACCCAAAATCGTTCCATGGTTGACCACTAGCATGGAATCATTGACAAAAAAACTTCACGTTCTTCGCATCTAAGTTCGCATCATTCTTTGACTTTCATTTTGACCTGATTTTAAACCGATTATTGCAGCTTCATATTGACTTCATTGTTTGATGCTTGAAAACCCACTTAGTCGCTTTCTCGATCCTTGAACCTTCGGGAGTAAGGATGACGCATCCAACTCAAAGACCACCAACGTTTGATGACCCATCGCAACATTGATCCATAATGTTGATTCCGTGTATCGATCTCCATTGCGAAGTTCAAATCATACATATATACCAACCTATGTTAAAAGCAGACTCGATATTGCATCCAATCAGGGACATCATTATAATTGGTCCTCAAACAAAACCAAAGTCCCCCGCATAATACCTACGCAAGTTTGATCAACCATTCTCTTGACTGCTGTATGTTTTCTATAAACGGCCTCGTTCCATGCCAACCATCTTTCACAATCTGGAAATTCATCCTCCAAATAAGAACGCATCCAATATTTACCGGTACTAAGCAAGGATGATTGCATCAATGAAGCAAATTGAATTGTTCATACATACTGAAAACAGCCAGGAAGCAGCTCTATGGGTTTTAGCATCTCCTTCTTCAGAGGTTCCTCCCCACTACTTAAAACGGTCTCCAAGTCATGTACACTTCCATAATATGCTACTCAACCATTTCTATATCATCCACGGAAAATCTGCTAAAACAATTAAACATATATACCTTCATTAGATGTGAACATGGATTAATCTCAAGATTAAACATATATACCTTCATAAGAATCTTGAATACCATCTGTTTGTTGACGGTGCAGCAGAGCATATCATAATAGTACTCTTTATAGGATAAAATACCGTGTCCTAAGAGATAGTTCCTTAGTTCCTGACTTTACAAGTATTTGAGCTATAAATGTTTGAACCAGTAAGTCGTAAATTACCTTTGCTAAACTTGCTTTCCGTCAAAAACACCAAAAATTCACAATACATCAAACAATTCTAAACCCATTTCAACCACTAAAATTGAAACCCCATAAAACCCATTTCAACTACTAAAACTTAAAAAAAAAAAACATATAAAAATAGTATCCAAAAGACAAGATAAAACAAAAGTGGAAGGATGAAGTTTCGTACAGCTTAATTAAAAATGATCTCATACGCCTAACATTAATTGAAAGGAAAATTTGACCATATGGCTAGTCAAAATCAAACAAAATATCAAAACCTTCAAATGAAATTGGAAAAAGAAGTCGTATTAGATTTATCAGGAATCATCGAGAAAAAGAAATCGTAATTGATTTATTAGATGACTCTCCGAGAAAGTTGAGTACTCTAATCTCTAATTCTCTTTAGCGGGTATTTCGAGTATACTACGATCCTTGATGAAACCCTTCCTTGGAAATAAGGCTTGAGGCGACACGCAGATGCATGGAACAATGCAAGTGCTATCTTCTAAATTTTCTTGTCCGTTACAAATTTGTTCGGGAAAAATTCGCCCAGTGTATCGTCAAAGATTTCTCTATGGGTTTTAGCATCTCCTCTTCGAAGTAAACTAGGTTTCTCATGTGGATCCGAGAAAATTTGTAAAAAAAGACTTTGCACTCTTGGAAATAAGGCTTGAGGCGCGATTCTCCTATCTTCTCATTTTCTTGCGTGTTTCCGCCAATCAAGACCAGGATAAACTCCAATATGTTTTCCAGGTTTTGGGTGACCAAAACCGGTGGGGTTGACAAATCGTTTGATCTCATCAAAAGCCCTTTTCACACTCGGCCGTCCAACCAAAATTCACCGCTTTCAAAACGTCAAAGAATGGCTTGAATCGATCGACGAGCGTGAAATGAAATGGTTTAAGGTCGCTAATCGTCCCCGCTAGCCACGGACCTCCTTCTTCGTTCTTGGGGATGGCATTTCTATGATGGCTCACGATTTGTTCCGAGTTCGCCTCGATTCTCTCGTGTGTCATCAAGTATCAAGGAACTTTCCCGATGATTGCCCAAATGAACATTTTTCTTTGGATTGAGCTTCATACAATATTGCCTTAAGATATCGAACGTCTTTTGGAGAAAATGCGATTCTTTTAGCTGAGATTTCACTACCATATCATCGATGTATACTTCCATCGACTTCCCAATCAGATCCTTGAACATATGGTCTACCAAGTGCTGGTAGGTTTCCCATGCGTTCTTAAGCCCGAACGACATTACAGTATAGCAGTAAACTCCTCTGTCAGTCACGAATGCGGTATGCTCTTGATCGTCCTCGAACAAAGGTATTTGGTTATACCCCGAAAAACCGTCCATGAATGACAGTCTCCCATACCCTGCGGTTCCATCCACTAAGTCTCTTATCCGTGGCAGCGGGTACGGATCACTCGGACAAGCTTTATTCAAATCAGTAAAATCGATACAGACACGAATTTTACCAATCTTCTTCGGAACAGGTACGACATTTGATGACCGACTTGGATATTGTCTTGGTCGAATAAATCCTGCTGCTTCACGGTTTTTCGACCTGCAGTAACTCCATCCTTCTTGCTTTGCGCCATATTCCTGATTTTCTGTCGAACAGGATGGAAATTCTCATCGATGTTTAGCCTGTGGTAGGCTACAATCGGATCTATCCCTGGCATCTCAGCAAAACTCCAGGCGAAAACATCAGCGTTTGCCCTTAACAATGTAATCAGACCATCGCGTTCATGTGCAGGCAGATCTGCCCCTACGAATGTTGTTTTTTGCTCATCATCTCCAATCCGGACCTCGATCAGTTTCTCAATTGTTGGGGGTTGTTGCGTCCTCTCCCTATATGATTACGGAGGGAGAGGATTACGTGAATTGCTATTTCGCTCGACTTGCATGATACGGTTGCCACCGACTTCGACTTCTTGTACTCATCCATTGCACTCTCATGACACTTATGGGCGGCCATCGGTCGCCTCTAACTTTCACAACTCTTCTGGGGTAATAAACTTCGAGGCATTGATGATTAGATGATGTGGATCGCACCGATTTCATGCAGCCAATCTCGTCCTACGATCGCATTGTAGGGTGCTCGGCAATCAACAACAAGAAAGTGCCCAAGACGGACTTGTCACCATTGTTATCGGTATCTTCACTTTTCCAATCGCCTTTGTAACTTCGCCGCTGAAACCGATAATTGGATTTTCATCCTCCTCGATCAAGTCATGTGGGAAATTCATAGAGGAGTAGGCTCCTGAAAACAACACGCTCACTGAGCTTCCAGTATCAACTAGAATCCGGTGTACACGAAACATGCCGATCTAAGCAGTTATAACGATAGCGTCATTGTGGGGAGCATATACACCTATCATGTCTGCATCAGAGAACTCGATCTTGGTGCACCCAAGCTCCCGAGTTTTCGCTCCATTACCGTGACAAAATCGATGTGATTGGTCGGTACCATTCTTTCAACCGCCCGAGCTTCCTCCCTGGTTTCGTCTTCGATGCCCGTCTGGTCATTGAATGGATCTGGCGTGGGTGACGTTAATCACATGTGCGTTAATCACGTTGGTCGTGGCAAACTGTCCGGGACCTTTTCCAAAGTCCTTTTTCACGTCTTTGTTGCGGCTTCCCAAAGATCAATCATTTGAATCTCGATCCGTAAAGAGCGGCGAGTTCTCGATTTTGTGACCATGGTCTTTATGGAACTTGCAAAGTATTTGCTCCTATCACATTTATCTCATGTTTTTGCTGCCAAAGGACGTGAGGGGCTCAAATCCTTTTGTATTTTTTCGTACAGCTCCGTCAGACTTATGCTCAGCGGGGTCAGCTTCATATCGTGAAATTTCTGGTACCCAGTCTCCATGCGTTC
The DNA here is from genome assembly GCA_023531295.1 of Papaver armeniacum. Classification (NCBI taxonomy): domain Eukaryota; kingdom Viridiplantae; phylum Streptophyta; class Magnoliopsida; order Ranunculales; family Papaveraceae; genus Papaver; species Papaver armeniacum. The sequence goes on from JAJJWW010016200.1 coordinate 92,900, forward strand.
ACCTTGATTTTTCTCACGAACATCCCCGCGATCATTATGCTGTCCGTTCGAACGGTTCTTGGATTTTTCTTTCTTCCCATCGTTTTGATGATTGGACGATTTGTGAACTTCTTCTCGAGCTTTAGAATCGTCCTCCACTCGGGCGTACTCTTCTACTCGATCATATAGTTCTTCCAAAGTTTTTGGTGGTCTCTTGACCAAAGAACCGTACACACCTCTTTGATCATCTTTGGTAAGCCTGTTTGGATCTGCAATGACAACTTGGTCGTTGGCTCCATCCACGTCCGCTAACTCTTGCTTGAAACGCCTAGTGAATTGTCTCTTCGCTTTCCTCCTTCCGAATTCCTAAAAGGAACAGTGAATGGCATCCTTTAGGTCACGTTTGTTGTACTTATAGTTAGAGCAAAAATCGTCGATCGGCTTATGGTAAGTCCCGATCGATTGTCTTTGGAAAGCTGATTGAACCACGAAATAGCTCCTCCCGTCGTCGGGGATTGCGGAAACATTTTACACATCAACTCGTCGCTGTACTACCACAAGGACATGGCGGTCTCATAGTGTAAAACGTGCTGATCTGGATCATCGGTTTTCTCATCGAATTAGGTAATTTTGGAACCAAAAATTCATTGGCGGCTTTGAATTCTCGATATTACGCTTGAAAGGTGCTCTGCCGCTGCTCGATGTAGCCTTTCCATCTTTTCTTCTCGGGATTGTTTTTTCATCATTACTTTTTCGATCATCTTGGCAAGATGAGCCTCTGTTATCGCGTCGAGGTCGCCATCTGAGGAAATGCCTTCCTGCTCATAATCCCAGTCCTCTGGAATATGATTATCCGATCTCATTTTCTTTCTTCGGTGCGAGTATTCTCTCTGCCATGCCACCTTGATACGAGCGAGCATAGTAATCGTCAAAAAGTCACCCTCGTCGTGTTGGTCTCGAGCTTCATTCTCGTCATTCCTGAGCCGTTTTGAATGAGACTTAGTTCTAGCTGCGCTCTGTTGAGTTACAACTGTCCGATTTCCTGCTCGCCTGGGTCGTTTCGGTAATTCTCCAGTGACCAATAGATTCCTGTCTGGTCGATCAAGATTGATCACATCTCTGTTAGAGTCTGCGACTTGTGGTTCAATCCGACTTCCACGGCGTTGCCAAACAGATCGGACCCTCTGATTATTCAAAACACCAGACCTAGGCCGAGGTTGGTTTTCACATTCTAATCTCAGTAGAGCATTCTCCTTCTCTAACTCGTCTAGCCGATTCAGTAGTTGTTCTTCCTCTGTACTGGGAGTCGCGGTGCGGTCATCACGCAGATCCCCTTAGTCGGCGCCACTGTTTGTAAAGTAAAATTCCTCCTACCCCAAACACAGAAATATGTATGATGATTTTGCTGATAATTGATTCGTGTCTTTTGGATCTTCAATTGAATTATGGAGAACGGGGGGGGGGGTACCTGCAAAAAACCCTCCGATGCTAAAGTCAATAATGGATTTTTCACATGAGATTTTGGTATGGAAGATTGCTTACCTTTTTGGTTGTGAAACTCTCCATTTATATGTGCGAATTTCGGTTTTATTTCTTTGATTTTATGGCAGATATCAATTGCCATTACTGGCCCCTGCATGCCTCCATGCATGTCTCCCTACAATAACAGTCCCTGCATGTCTCCCTGCAATATTATACCTGCATGCCCTGGCTTCCCTTGCATAGTTCCTAAGATATTCCAGAAACTTCCATTATGGTTAAGAAATTATAATGGGGTGTGCATAACCAAAAGGTGTAAGAGAAATGGGTGTAAGAAAACAGGGCAAAAATATCCTTAGAGAAAAAGGACTGGGGCGCAAATATCCGGGGCTACGGGATTAAATCACATCGAGCAACGCTGAATCATAGACCAAATAATCGCTGCCGATTAATCGGCGATTAATCGCCGCTGTATCAATTAATCGGCGATCTTCCAATCAATCAATATGTATATAGACTCAAGGTCTGTGAAACTGATTGTTAAGCAGATTACTTGGCCGATCTAAAAAATCAATATCCAAGATCAATATAGTTGTATTCAATCGAAATTCTGTCAAGTTATAAACTTGTTAGTTATCTTTCAAGATACAAATTATACAATATCCAAGATCAATCTAGTTGTATTCAATCGAAATTATGCCAAGTTGTAAACTTGTTATCTATATTTCAAGATACAAATTCTACAAGAAACTAATCTCGTAATCGATTACAATTAAGAGAATTTATCTGCGTAGGTTGAATATGTATAAACCCAATTATAAAGATAAACAATATAAAGGAAAAAGGAAAAATACAAGACACCAGAAATTTTGTTAACAAGGAAACTGAAATAACAGAAAAAACCCCGGACCTTGTCCAAATTAAACCCCACATTGTATTAATCCGCTACAAACACTAGCCTGCTATCAGACTTCGAACTAGAATGTAGTTGAGGCCGAATCCACCCTCCAAGCGATTCAGTTACAGTCGCGCTCCTTACATTTATTGAACCTCGAGCAAGGTTCTACGCACTTGATTCCCTTAGCTGACGTCCTTTACATCATAAGAGTTGCTTTAGCCGAAGTGAAGACTTTTGATATCAATCTTCCTCTAATAGATAAGCCTATTTGATTTCCGTTTAGATCAAAGATCAAGGTGTAGAAATACGTTTGCAATAGACAAAGTCCAGTAAACCTCAATATCTGGAACTTACGAATCCCGAAGAGCAGCCTATATTCTTAAACACCTCTAAAGAACAATCTTCTAATGATCAACTATGAAAAGTCTTTAGATATCTATTTTAAGGAATCACAATGTCTGAGACAAAGAGAAGTTTGTGACTACTATCTATCTTATCTGAAAGAGATTATGAAAACCTCGCTAATAAAAAAACAAGATCAGGATTCTCGAACTATCAAGGTAAATATACTTGGACTGGACTTCATGAATCCCCAAGCGAAGTCTTTTCATTCGTAGAATTAAAAGGTCAATAGAGGCGACTCTAGAATCAACTAGGACACAAAGTGGCATGTATTGATTTTCCCTGTTGACAGATGCTCTATTTATAATTTTTAAAGACCATGGTCAGCTTAGAATTCAAGCTAAGATAACTTGAGAATCAAGGAAACTAAATAGGTTTCAACTATAATAGAAGACTATACACATATGATCGATTAGACCGACTTTAGTGACTCTTCGGTTTGGCAAGTTAGCCAAAGAAATAAAATCTACTTGATGTTCATTTAAACACCTAAGAAATTATTCATGATTCAAATAATAAATCAATGAAGTCTTAAAAGTGTTTAAGAGAGTTCTAGCAATGCCAAACATATTAAAATAATAAGTCATGTTGAAACGATTCGTGAACCGAGTTCCCCAACCTTAATAGACTGAGGAACTCAGTTGACCACAGTTCGTGAACTAGGTTCGCTAACTGGTATCCAATTGATTCAACCTATAAAATTCAGTTCACCAAGGTTCGCCAATTGCTATCCAATTAATCCAACGTATAAAATTCAGTTCATCAAGGTTCGCCAACCAGGTTTGTGAATAGTTTCCAACTGAACTTTTGGTTAGCAAATTGGTTCACCAGCCTTCATGTATTTCTGAATCTCAGATATCTATGGTTTTGCAAACTGAGTTTCCCACCCTACCTTGAGTAGAAATTCAGTAAGTTCATATATCTCTCTTTTGATGGTTGAAACATGCCCAAGTGATATAATTATTTGAATGGGAAATTTTGAATTGATCCACAAATTAGTTCATAGAACTAATATTGATAAGGACATTTGAACACCAATCGCTAAATCATATTTCGAGATTTTTTATAAGACAAGCTTGACTCGGAACATCTTCTTTGTTAATCTACTATAAGTTATACGACATAGTCTCAATAGAAAGATTAGATTGATGGTATAGAGTAAAATAGAATGGTTCAGCCTTCACATACATACCTGATACAAAAGTTCTCCAAAATGTCTTCATCGATCTTCAGTCTTCAAGGATGATCTCTGATACTCAACTATAATTCTAACCTATGCAAAACTTGACGTAGTAGACTAGAGATTAAAATATAGTCTTGATCACCTAACATTGACAACAAGTTTGAGAAACTTGTAGGTTGTTGTTGGATATTTGTGGGTTGTCAAATAGAGGAAGAAGAAGAATATGTGAGAGTAGAAATTGAGCGATAGGTTTTAAGAAGAAAAGATGTTAAACTTAGTGATCGTCTGATCGACGAACACGTAGTGAGGAGAGCACCATTAAAGAGCCTTTTTTCTAAGTTTTAGGTTTTTTTTTAATCAGCTGAAATTTTTTCTTATTTTTGCGGAAAAAAATGTGGGAAGTTTTGGAAATTTTGTGAGAAAACTTCGGGTTTGCTCTCCTTGGATTCCAACAATATTAGGAGGGGGTGTTGTACACTGTCAACTATATGGGGAGTTTTGGTCACCGTTGAACGTGGGTGTTAATATGACTTGGTGTTTTAAATGGGAGATAGGGGCGCTAAGTTTTACGCATTTTAGAGATTTGTTTATGCTTTGGAGTTTGGAGTAGACTAGGAGATGCGTGATCACCTGCAGACTGATGCAAGTGGCCGACAACTCCAAGATCAACAGATTTGAATGTAGAGACTAGTAATCTGTCCAATAATCAACTTGAAACTTTAACGTGATCCAAAAACAAAAGTTTAATCTTCTTCGTTGATCTCCCCACCAGCTTTCATGTTCACAGCACACATTAATTCTCCCTCTACCATTATTTACTGTTTATCATCATCAGCATCATCATCATCCTCATCAGCATCATCTCCTTCTTCTTCTTTTTATTCTCTAATATCCGGCCTCTAAAATTTTGTATACCGTACTGCTGTTTTACATGATTGATTTATTTTCATCTTCTTCTTTGATTGGATTCTGATTTATTTGCTAATAATAAGTATTTCACACCTGCAACAACAACAACCAAAGAATAATAATTGCCTTATATATATGGAGGAGGAAGCAATTCAGATCATGAAGAGGTGGAGATCGTTTATCCTAAAATCTCAAGAGACTGGTCTCCCTCGGCGTATCAAGCAGGGCATGTCATTAGTTCTATACAACTATGAACTTCTTATAGATTTCGTGGAGAGACGTGGAATAGGAGACAAATATATCAGCGCTGCCTTCCAAATGTTCAGTTCTTTTGCTTTTGATGCTGATGAGGTATTGGATGAGTTGTTATATAAAGTCATCATGCCTTACCAATGTGAAACAAACACTGATGGCAATTCTTCCAATGCACAAGACAGTAGCAGTATTTCCTTATCCAAATATTCAGCTGCATTTTGTCGTAAACTCTCTCACAAAATGAAAAGCATCAATCGAGTACTAAGAAATTTTCTCATCTTCTTAACTGGGTATTCAGCGGAAAAAGAGTTTCTTGGGGCAACTTACGTCTGTGAGACCAGATCTAGGACCAGCCGTTTCACAGATGAATTAAAAGTTATTGTTGGAAGAGAGGATGATGCCAGAAATATATTAGACATGTTATTGTTGGACGGTAGTACATCATCATCATCGGCGAGTTTGAATCATTACAAAGAAGGTCTGGTCATACCCATTCTGGGTTCCGCAGGAGTTGGAAAAACGACACTTGCCGAACTAATCTACAAGAATGACCTGGTAATTCAATACTTCGAACAAAGAGCATGGGTCAAAATGTCTGATGAGTTTGATTTGCTTAAGATATTTAGAAAAATTTTAGAGTGCATCGTTACACAAAACAATTATGATGATGATGAAAATAGTTTCGAGTCCTTGGCATACAAAGTTGTGGAGAATCTGCAAGGCAAAAGATATCTACTTGTACTTGATGATGTTGGGAGTAAGAATGTTGAGCAACTGGTGACTCTTAAAAATCTGTTAGGACTTGGACGTGCCCATGAAGGAAGTAAGATTTTGGTCACCACTCGCGAAAACAAAGTTGCTTCTGTACTTGGCGGCACAATTCCTCCTTACATTTTACAGTCACTATCAGATGATGAATGTTGGTCCATTATCAAGCAACTAGCATTTTCTCCTGGTGGAGCCATACAGACTCCAGAAATGGTTGAAATAGGAAGGTATATAGCGAGAAAATGTCTTAGATTACCATCGGTGGCATATTATATGGGACACAGTATGCGTTTAGACAGGGATGAATCCTCGTGGTTGTCATTAAGAGATAAGGGGCTAGCAGACATTGTTTTTCAATCCGATGAAATCTTACTAAACATCCGGTCCAAGTATGATGATTTGCCATTCCATTTGAAAGTATGTTTGTCTTATTTTTCCATGTTTCCTGTGGATCAAAAGATTGACAGGAATCTGTTGATCCAATTATGGTTAGCAGAAGGATTCATTCAACTCTCTGAAGAAACTGATGGAATGTCGATGGAAGATATCGGCGAACAGTATTTCAATGATTTATTGGATGAATTTTGCATAAAGAAAATGGATGAGTCTTGTTACATAAAGTGCTTTCGGCTGGATACATTTATACATACGCTTGCCCGTCTAGTTGTTGGTATATCACATTGTGCAACCTCAAAGGCTACTGAGCTGAAAGATATAGCTGAAATTGCTGAAACTCGTCGTTTAAGGTTGGTTTCTGATGAAGGGATCATGTCAACCTCTATTCCAGATGAGTTGCTAGGTGCAGAGAAGTTGCGTACACTTGTTGGCATTCAAGGAATCAAGAGTAAGAAAATCAAAAAAATCTTCAGAAATAAGCACTTGCGCGTACTAGAATTGAGAAATTGTAGCATCGGAAAGTTACCAGATCTATCCAAGCTGATACATTTAAGGTACCTCGACTTATCAGATTGTCGAGATGTAATATTCGGTCAGTCAATCAGCAGCCTTTGGTATTTGCAGACATTGGTTTTACGTGGTTGTGATTCCCTGACAGAGCTTCCTAAGGACATTGGTTCTTTGAGAAATTTGAGGTACCTTGATGTCTCGCGGACAAGGATTACAGTTGTACGTAATGATGTTGTAGCTTTAGTACAACTTATGTACCTTGAGAGCATCCACAGTCGTGGAGTATAACCAAATTTTTTGGTAAAAAACAGACGCAGTGGAGACGGAGTAAAGACCAAAGACCGGACTATAACCAAAACCCAGACCATATTTAGTCTTTAGTCCGGTCTTTAGTCGGGCGTAAATTGGAGTTGCGCCTGATGGGGCGTAACTCAAAGTTGCGCCCCAACGATTAAAAAAAAAAAAAAAAAAATGGGGCGCAATTTGGAATTGCGCCCAATGGGGCGCAACTTTGAGTTGCGCCCCAACAATAATAAAAAAAACAAAAAAATTGGGCGCAACTTTGAGTTGCGCCCCAACAACAATTAAAAGAAAAAAACAAATTGGGCGCAACTTTGAGTTGCTTAACAACAATAAAAAAAAAATAACAAAAAAATAAATGGGACGAGATTTGGAGTTGCTTTCGATTGGGGCGTAACTCAAAGTTGCGCTCGACCAAATTTTAGTCTCCCTCCACTGCGTTGCAACACGGACTAAACCCAAATTTTAGTTTTTTTTTTGCTTTTTTTGCTCTTTGGTTATGGTCGCACCATTTGCAGTTGCTCGATGTCTCAGAAACAAATATCAGAGAGTTACCCTACTGTATTGAAAGCCTTTGCAAATTGAGAACGTTCAAATTCGATGGGTGCAGGTTTCTTGAAGTGCTGCCCAAAGAAGTTGCGAAATTGATACACCTGAAGTGCCTTGACCTCTCCGGTACAAGAATTAAGGAGTTACAGGAATCTATTCTTAGGTGCTTATGTAACTTAGAGACGTTAAATCTCGGGCAGTGCAAGCTTCCAGAAGATGCCGAATTTTTGAAAAGCTTGAAGCATCTAATATACGAAGGAAACGAAACACCAAGAAGTATACGACAACTAACTCGCCTTCAAACACTACAACAGTATGTTGTATCCGATGGTGGTCTTGCAGATTTAGGAGGTCTCAACCTCCTAGAGAAGATAAAGGTCTGTAATCTAGAGAATGTGAAAGATTTGGTGCATGCCGAGAGAGCAAATTTCAAAGGTAAGCAACACATTCACCAATTGGATTTACATTGGACTTCAAGATATTTTCATTCTGGGTATGTGTATAATGATTATGAAGTGCTGGATGCCCTCGAACCTCACCCTAATTTGGAAATATTGAAGATTAAGAACTTCATGGGATCCAGGCTTCCACAATGGATTGGTGATTCTCTTTCGTCTTGTCTACCGATATTGGTGGAATTAGTTATGGTGGAATGCAACCAATTAAAACAACTTCCAGCACTTGGGAAGCTTCCAAATCTCAAGGTTCTTTTTATATGTGGAATGAATTCTGTGCAGCGCCTGGGTAATGAGCTGTACGGAGGAGAAAGCAGTAGTAGCAAAAATGCACCAACATCACCATTCCCTTCCTTGGTTGAGCTAAAACTTGAATTCATGGGAAATTTAGAAGGTTGGGATGCACAACAGTCAACACTGTCGCCTTTCCCTGTGCTGGAGAAGCTGACTATCTCATTCTGCAACAAATTGAAAGTCGTCCGAACACCGTTTACTTCTCTAAAGGAACTGAAGTTGCAATCTTGCCAACTCTTAGAAGATCTTCCTGATATACAATGCTTACAAGCTCTCCAGAAATTCACTGCGAAAGATTGTGAGGAATTGAAGCTTTCACCAGATGCTCTGAAACACATCTTCTCTGCTGCATTGCTGGATATTGATACACCAATATACGCATTCTAAATTTCGGAGGATGTACATCGATAGTGTATCATCATTTCCCACTCTGTTATGCTTTTCTGGGCTTCTTTTGATGGAAGTGGATATTTGGAGATGGGAGGCTTGAATGCTGAGTTTCTGGTTGAAAGCTGGAGCAATTTGTTCAAGTCTCAATGAAAGTTGTGATGAGTTCCCTGCTTGTCTTACAATAATTTTGCATTGTTTTCGCGTTTGTGGTGTTACCAATGATGGGTTTGTGTGTATCTATTATTGCTTTTCTGGTGTCTCTGCATCTTTTCTACTTTGGGAGTCTGTATGGGGTTGCAGCTTGAACATTTCCAGTTACAAGATCAATTAATCCTCTCTTCTGCGGATAGAATGCATTCAATGTATAAATGAAATGCATATTCTGGTACTTCAATATATGTCAAGCAATAAAATGCTTTTCTAAGGCTGTGGCCGGAAAGGGAGGATGACGCATAGTGGTATTTATGAAATACCATTTCTATCCTTTCATTCATGTTCTCCATTTTACCCACTTTTTTTGGTTTATTTCCTAGGTTTTCCATCATATACGTAAAATCCTAGCTCTACTTTAGTTAGCCAAGTTTTGTGTTGTTTTGAAGAGGTGAGAACCTTGACCCTTCTTTGGAGAAGAGCCTCCATGGCTTTGTAATTTCCAATTTATAATTTGGGTAGAAATTGCAACTTGTAAGAGATGCCTCTTTTATCTTATAATTTCCAATCTTAGAATTGGGTAGGAATTTGAAGTATTATTAGCGAAGAACATTAAATCTTTGTTTCTTCCTTGTTCCAAGGGTAGATGAAGTTGGTTACTCGTGTTTTACGGTGTTTGTTACGATTTGACATTCTAATTTCATTTATAAGTATCCCTTTCCGTTCGAGAAATTGGGTCAATTGCCCAAATATTTTTAAAACATGGTTCTAATGGACGAGTAAAAATTAGTTTGGGTGAAATGGACACCAAAAAAATAGCAAGAATGAATCTATATTCATCCTGGCTTAAACTTAACAAATAACGAGGGTGAAACTGGATGCATCCTGATGCAAATTAAAAATAAGAAAAAATATTTGAAAATGGGTAGGATGAAACTGTTTACATCCTGGTTATTTTTACATTTTCGTCCATTTAAACAATATCAAATTTCACATGTCTTTTTCGCCTAGGAATTGTCGTTGTTGGGTTAATTGACCAATTTTGTGTTTCCGTTAACACAAAATTGGTTAAAAAGACCAAAAGCAATAATTTCTGGGTGAAAAAGACAAACAAAAATCTATATTATAAGGGACAATGGTGTTTTTCTATTTGGACGGAGATCTACAGTTTGGACACATAAAGAACGATCCAGATTGAGGCACATATTGAAGTTATTCAGTTACATTTCTAGCATATAAAGAAGGGTCCAGATTGAGCTACATATTTAAGATATTTTAGGCATATAAAGAAGGGTCCAGATTAATTCACATAATATTAATTTTACCTAAGATAATGAATTTAAATTGATTGCCCATTGATTTAATGTCATTTATTTGGGAGTTATTCCTCCCATTTAGGCATATAAAGAAGGGAATTGTCCATTTATTTGGGAGTTACTTTTATTCTTCCCATTAACTCCTCCCATTAACTTAATTTTTAATTTAATCTTTTTTATAATCAAATTCCTTTCCCAAAGGTTCATTCTTTGCACAACTCTATTCCCAAGGTATGATTCACTATTGTTTTGGTTGATTAAGATAATTGTTGTTAGCTTTTCTATTTAATTTTTTGTTTAACGTCAATGAATTCATGGCGCTTCACGCCTAAGTTTTATGTCATTTATGCAGTCAAAAGATATTGATCAAATATTGTATTTGATCAGTTTAGTTTCTCTTTGATTCTTTTCATCAATATTTTTTTTTATCCCAGTTTTGTTTTTTCATTTGCAGTCAAAAGATACTGATCAAATATGATTGCTATCTATTCGTTTTTATTCTTATGTTAGGTATTTTTTAATACCTTACCATTTAATTTCTATTTTTTTACACAATTTTTTTTAAAATTTTTCTCTGGGCAGAGAATTGTCCAATTAGACTTTGACTTCTTCGGGCCAAAATCATAGGATTTACATGGAGTGAAAATAAATGACGAAGAAAACGTCTGTTTCATTGTTATGTCCTTTACTTGGGTCAGTAAATAGCATTTCTTAATTGTTCATACTCTTAGTTGGATCATTATTGTTAGCTTTTCTCTTTAATTTTTTGTTTAACATCAATAGATTCATGGTGCCTCATGCAATTTTTATGTCATTTATGCAGTCAAAAGGTACTGATCAAATATTTATTATATTATAAGGGACAATGGTTTTTTTTATTTGGACGGAGATATACAGTTTGGAACATAAAGGACGGTCCATTTAATTTCTATTTTTTTTATACAAATTTTTTATTTTTCTCTGGATAAGGAATTGTCCAATTAGACTTTGATTTCTTAAGGCCAAAATCATATGATTTACATGGAGTGAAAATAAATGATGAAGAAAACGACGGTTTCATTGTCATTCCCTTAACTTTGGTCGGTAAATGGGATTTCTTAACTTTTCATACTTTTAGTTGGATTAGAGTCGTGTACATGTTCGTATCAAATGGATTGAAGTTTCTTGATTATATTTGTTAGTTTTTTAATTCGACAATGGTGTTTTTCTATTTGGACGGAGATTTACAGTTTGGACACATAAAGAACGGTCCAGATTGTGGCACATATTGAAGTTATTCAGTTACATTTCTAGCATATAAAGAAGGGTCCAGATTGAGCTACATATTTAAGATATTTTAGGCATATAAAGAAGGGTCCAGATTAATTCACATAATATTAATTTTCCCTTAGATAATGAATTTAAATTGATTACTCATTGATTTAATGTCATTTATTTGGGAGTTATTCCTCCCATTTAGGCATATAAAGAAGGGAATTGTCCATTTATTTGGGAGTTACTTTATTCCTCCCATTAACTTAATTCTTAATTTAATCTTTTTTATAATCAAATTCCTTTCCCAAAGGTTCATCATTTGCACAACTCTATTCCCAAGGTATGATTCATTATTGTTTTGGTTGATTAAGATAATTGTTGTTAGCTTTTCTATTTAATTTTTTGTTTAACGTCAATGAATTCATGGCGCTTCACACCTAAGTTTTATGTCATTTATGCAGTCAAAAGATATTGATCAAATATTGTATTTGATCAGTTTAGTTTCTCTTTGATTCTTTTCATCAATATTTTTTTTTTCCCAGTTTTTTTTTTTCATTTGCAGTCAAAAGATACTGATCAAATATGATTGCTATATATTCGTTTTCATTCATATGTTAGGTGTTTTTTAATACCATACCATTTAATTTCTATTTTTTTACACAATTTTTTTTTTTAATTTTTCTCTGGGCAGAGAGTTGTCCAATTAGACTTTGACTTCTTCGGGCCAAAATCATATGATTTACATGGAGTGAAAATAAATGATGAAGAAAACGACGGTTTCATTGTCATTCCCTTAACTTTGGTCGGTAAATGGAATTTCTTAACTATTCATACTCTTAGTTGGATTAGAGTCGTGTACATGTTTGTATCAAATGGATTGAAGTTTCTTGATTATATTTGTTAGTTTTTTAATCATGTTTTTATTCCTCCCATTAACTTAATTCTTAATTTAATCTTTTTTATAATCAAATTCCTTTCCCAAAGGTTCATCATTTGCACAACTCTATTCCCAAGGTATGATTCATTATTGTTTTGGTTGATTAAAACAAATACTGATCAAATATGATTGCTATCTATTCGTTTTCATTCTTATATTAGGTGTTTTTTTAATACCATACCATTTAATTTCTATTTTTTTACACAAATTTTTTTTTTTAATTTTTCTCTCAGGCAGAATTGTCCAATTAGACGTTGACTTCTCCGGGCCAAAATCATAGGATTTACATGGAGTGAAAATAAATGACGAAGAAAACGTCTGTTTCATTGTTATGTCCTTAACTTGGGTCAGTAAATAGCATTTCTTAACTGTCCATACTCTTAGTTGGATCATTGTTGTTAGCTTTTCTCTTTAATTTTTTGTTTAACATCAATGGATTCATGGTGCCACATGCAATTTTGATGTCATTTATGTAGTCAAAAGGTACTGATCAAATATTTATTATATTATAAGGGACAATGTTTTATTTTATTTGGACGGAGATATACAGTTTGGAACATAAAGGACGGTCCATTTAATTTCTATTTTTTTTACACAAATTTTTTATTTTTCTCTGGATAGGGAATTGTCCAATTAGACTTTGATTTCTTAAGGCCAAAATCATATGATTTACATGGAGTGAAAATAAATGATGAAGAAAACGACGGTTTCATTGTCATTCCCTTAACTTTGGTCGGTAAATGGAATTTCTTAACTATTCATACTCTAAGTTGGATTAGAGTCGTGTACATGTTTGTATCAAATGGATTGAAGTTTCTTGATTATATTTGTTATTTTTTTAATTCTTTGTATCATATAAACATTGAAATTACATCTCTTCATATTTATAACCTTTTGATGGTTTACAAAGTGAGTATTTGTTATTATCTTAGAAGGTCATCTTAAATTATTTATACATAGTGAGGAAAAAAGTAACGGTTTGACATTGAGTGAAGATTAAATTAAGAGTTAAGTTAATGGGCGTTTAATTTAGAATAAAAGTAACGTTTTGTCATTAAATGAGAGGAATAACTCCCAAATAAATTCTCATTAAAAATATAACTCACTGTATTAGGTAAAATCAATATGTGAATTAATCTTGACCCTTCTTTATATTCCTAAAATGTAGATTGAAAATATACATGCCAATTATACATTGATGCGAGCACACAGTCAATATTCATTTTTGAAAACAATTAGCGGTTCTAAAAATTAATGGAGATATAACACTTTTTAAGGATATGAAAGAAGAGTTCCCAGCTCAGATTCAACTTTTTGAATTTCGAAAAAAATTTACACTGATATTTTTTTAGCACAAAACGACAATCTATTTAAATGATGACTGAACTGCATTTTTAATTTGGAATGCTGTCGACAAGTTAATTTTATCAAACCAGGAATTTTTACGAGTTCCCGCTTGGGACTTTAGTTTGTTGGTATTATTTGCAACAACTGTGAATAGATGGTTATATCAATTACCATAAATGAAACTGGAGTTCCAGTGTACACGCTTACATTGGATATCTTAACCACCAAAAAAAATTACTCTCTGTTGTATATATATATCAATCTACATCGATATATGGACATCCTAACCACCATTTAATAAGAAAACGCTTCAAGTGATGTTAATAATATCGATCAAAGCTTCGAATTCAATTTAAGAAAGATTATCATTCCCCCAAATTTCACACGCTCAGCTCATGGTATTCTCCCAAGAAAAAAAATATATAACCAACACAAAAACAACACATAGCCCCGTGTCGTTACGGCACGGGTCATATCCTAGTAGATACTGTTTAAGGATCCAAGGATTTAAAAGATACTGTTCACAACACTGTCATCGCTGGTTCTCAAAAAAGAAAAAAAAAAACCTTCTTACAAAGGTATCTAATATTATAATTTGGATTCGATGTACAAGAAAAACTGGAAAGGATTTGGCATACAAGGTAAACAAGAAAACAAAATAATCTCATACCTGTTTAGAGGAAACCTTAGCTGCATCAATGAGCTCATCAACCAGTCACTCGGATATTGTATTTACATTCCTAAATGTACTTTCTCTAGCACCAGTTACGAGAAGGAGTGTAGCCTGGTTGAATCTCCTAAATTGAGAATTATCAACATCTTGGCGCCTCTTACAACACCAATTGAACAAACCCTTACAACATCTTCTCTTGGTTCAATGATATCAAATTAGAAAAAATCGATGTAAAAGAAGCATACATAGTCGAGACCTGCTTAACATTAGGATTTCAGTCAAGCACCACAAATAACAACAATTATATATGACAACCATAATACCATGAGCTATCACATAATTCCATATCAACAACATGGTCGGCGCCATATGATTCTATGTAATAATCCAAAACGCCCATATTAATGGGGGAGTGGTTTCACCCTAGTTTAAACATGGGTGAAACCAAGCTCAACTAATCTATAAAACAGAATGAAACTGGTTTCATCATTGTTTAAATGTTGGAGAAACCAAACTCAACCAATCTAAACATAATGAAACTGGTTTCATCATTGTTTAAACATTGTAGAAACCAAATTCAACACATACTAAGAAAGGACGAAACTAATTTCATCCTGTTTAAAAATGGGAGTTAATTTTTTTAACATAGTCTAAAATACGATGAATCAAGTTTCATACCACATGGAATGCTGGAAATTTTTAGAAATCCACCTAAAAAATTCTGAAAAATATGCATAAGTATCGATAAAATAGACAAGAAAGCGCTTAAAAATATCAAGAAACACCTAACACATGATGAAACTAGTTTCATCTTAGAATAAACATGGGTAAAACCATATCCAACCCAATATAAAAGAAGAAGAAACTAGTTTCATCTTAGTTTAGACATGGGTGAAACCAAATTCCACCCATTGTAAAACAAAATAAAATTAGTTTCATATTAGTTTATACATGGGTGAACCCAAATTCAATGTGAAACTGTTTTCATCTTAGTCTAAATATGGCTAAAACCAAATTCACCCGAATATAATAAAACAAGATGAAACTGAGGTTCATCTTAGTTTAGACATGGTGAACCAAAATTCTACCCAATGTAAAACAATATGAAACTGAGTTTAATTCAACACATTATAATAAAACAGGATGAAACTAAGGTTCACCTTGAATTTCTAATGAAACATGCCAACAATATCTTTCATGGGAGTATGTAGGTGAACAAGATGTTTATTACAGAGGTTTCATCCACCGGGAACGCATGATGAAACTAGTTTCATCTAGTTGCAACTCATGATGAAACACAAGATGAAACCGGTTTCATCCAGTGGCCACTCGTGATGTAAACAATGGTGTAGTCAATTGCATCAGATTCTATAGCTATATCTAAACAAATTCGACACAAATTTAAGCTAGTGTGTGTATAAATGCATAAAAAAGAAAACTAAAGCATTAAGAGAAGAGGTATTTTTAGGTATAATATCTTCCACAAGAGACGTGGAGATTTAGTTCTCTTATTTATATCATAATAAGACAATTACATTGGTCAAAACTGTAAAGAGAAATACATGGTAGATCCTAGTTATTATTCGGAAATATCTGTTGAAGACTAGACTCAGTTTTGGTTCATTGAACGACTTCCTGTATTCGTGGAGACTGTTTAGAATCATTTGTGATTAACTGATTGGATGTGCTTACACCTTCCCTCAAGTTGAACCGGAGTTGACGGATATGTTCAACTTGTCTCTAATATGCTGGAATCTTGGTGATGATAAACCTTTAGTGAATACATCAGCTAACTGATCTTTGGAACTAATGAACTTCACAACTAGTTGTGGACACGCCACTCTTTCACGAACAGTGTGATAATCGATCTCTATGTGCTTCGTGCGTGCATGAAACACATGATTTGCTGTTAAATATGTTGCGCTTAAGTTGTCACACCATAAGGAGGGAGATGAGGAAAGCTTAATACCCAATTCATCAAGCAAAGATTGTATCCAAATCAGTTCTGAAGTAGCTATAGCAACACCACGGTATTCTGCCTCTGTACTCGATTTTGACACAGTATTCTGCTTCCTCGCACTCCAAGAAATTAGATTGCCTCCAAGGTAGATGCAGTAGCCACTTGTAGATCGACGGTCATCCAAACTGCCAGCCCAATCAGCGTCCGAGTAAGCATGTAATGAGTAATCTTTATGAGGTATAAAGAACCACCCATAATCAATTGTGTGATTCAGATATCTCAAGATACGCTACACTAAATCCCAGTGCTCAACATACGGCTCCTGCATATACTGACACGCCTTATTGACAACCACAAATATATCAGGACGTGTTATATGCAAATACTGCAATACTCCCACCACACTTCTGTATAGAGTCTCATCCATAAACTTTTCACTGCCCTGTTTGCGAAGCTTCATATTAGATGCCAAAGGTGTTGAAACTGGTTTGATGCCATCAAGATTACTCTTACGCAGCAAATCAGCAATGTATTTCCTTTGTGATAGCACCAGGTTGGAGCCTTGTTTAAGAACTTCTACTCCCAGAAAATAAGATAGTGCACCCATGTCTTTGACTGCAAAAGCAGCACCCAAATCAATGAAAAGTTGATCAATAAGATTAGAGTCCTAACCTGTGACTATTATGTCATCAACATAAATTAATACATAAGTAGTTGAGCTGTCAGTTTTTCGCACGAATAGAGAAGAATCAGCGATGGAGGCAGTGAACCCAAGTTGAAGAAGATGGCTGCTGAGTTTAGAAAACCAAGCTCTCGGAGCTTGTTTAAGTCCGTAAAGAGAGTTATGTAACTTGCATACGTGATTAGGGCAAGTTTGATCAAAATAGCCAGGAGGTTGCTTCATGTACACATCTTCCTCTAAAAAACCATGTAGAAAAGCGTTCTGTACATCCAATTGACGCAACGCCTATTGGTTCATGACTGCAATTGAAAGAACCAACCGGATTGTGCAAGGTTTGATAACCGGAAAAATGGTTTCCACATAGTCAATGCTTTCTTGTTGGTTAAACCCCTTTGCTACCAGTCGAGCCTTGCGACGATCAATGGTGCCATCAGGCTTGTGCTTAACACGAAAGAACCATTTTGAACCAACAACATCCATCCCATTTTCATAATTAACCAGCGAGTACGTGCCATTACGTATTAACGCATTGATTTGAACATCCATAGCATCTCTCCACTGTGGAATTTTACATGCCTGAGAGTAACATGTCGGTTCCATAAACTCATCATCTGGCAATGGGTGTTTTGTTGCTGTGAGCGTCAGTTTCTGAACGGGCTTTGAAATGCCAGCTTTTCCTCGCGTTATCATAGAATGACATGGTACAGTGTCTGGATCATTCTTCTGAACCTCAGTAGGTGCTGATAGAGACGAGAGCGCAGGTGAAGATACTTCTGCTGCTGCATTGGATGACTGCACTGGAGACATATCTGGAGTTGAAGCAGGCGATTTGGGATTCTGTAGGAGTGGTTCAGCAACTTGATGATGTAGCAGAGGTGCAAGTTGTGTTGGTCTGAAAGATGACGAACCAAGAATATCCGTGCTTGTATAATGAGTGGCTTGACAAAGCTCAGGAGTCTGCTGTTGAGGAGGAGATAATGGGAATGTGATTTCTTCGAATCTCACATGGTGTGAGATATACTGACGTTTCGTTGGTTGATGAAGACACACATATCCTTTGTGGGCAGGACTATACCCTAGAAAGATACAAGGCAAAGACCTAGGTTCCAGCTTATTCGCATTGTATGGACGAAGACAGGGATAAGCTAGACACCCAAAAACACGCAAGAAATTGTAATCTGGCTGCTTATTGTATAGTAACTCTTGAGGAGTTTTTGTTTCAGTAGAAGATTTGGGAACCCTATTAATAAGATAACAGGCAGTAGTAAATGCTTCAAACCAAAACTCTTTTGAAAGATGTGCATGAAACAAAAGAGCGAGGCCACTTTCAGTTACGTGCCTAATGCGCCGTTTTGCAAGACCATTTTGAGCCGAGGTATATGGACATGAAAATCCATGTTGAATACCTGAATTGTTAAGATATGAGGTGAATTTCTTATACTCTAGAGCATCGTCAGACTGGAAGACCTTTATCCTATGGCCTGTCAAGTTTTCAACTTGTTTGTGAAACAAAGTAAAGACAATTAATGCATCAGATCTTTTGACCAATGGAAAAACCCACGTATAATGAGAATAAACATCCATTAAAAGCATGTAATAACGAAAACCATTTCTTGAAATTTGTGGAGAAACCAAAATATCGGAAACAACCAAACTTAAAGGTTTATCAAAGATTGTTGTGCTACGAGAAAAAGGAAGTTTCTTGCTCTTGCTAAGATGACAAGAGTGACATAATTCAAACTTCTTATTCATAACAGGAAGGGAAAAATTATTGATAACTTTTGAAATTGTGCTTAGCATAGGATGGCCAAGCCGCTGGTGCCACAGGTAAACTGGCAGATAGACTAGATGTTGGAGGTATCGACTAGTTTATCTCTCCTACACCATCGAAAATGTAAAGCCCATTCTCATTCCTCCCCTTTAACAATGTTGTTCCAGTGCATTTGTCCTTCAAAACAAAAAACTTGGTGTGAAACTCAAAGTAGACATTATTATCCTTACAAAATTGATAAACTGAGAGCAGATTCGTTTTTATCTTTGGTACATGGTATACGTTATTCAAATGAAAACATCGCGTATTATAAGTAAATGTAGTGTTACCAATATGCGCAATTTGTAAAGAATTACCATTACCAACACGAACTTGATCTGTTCCTTCATACTCGTGAGGGATGCACAAGTTCCTAACATCAGCAGTCAAATGGTGAGTAGCACCAGAATCAGTCACCCACTGCTGTTCAGCTGGCCTTCCAGGCAAAGCAATATAAGTTGCCGGTGATTTTTGATGATTGGCATTGCTTTTCTCATAGCGAAACCAACAACGATCTGCAGTGTGGTTCCTATTTTTGCAGATCTGACAGAAGATATCTCCATTTGATGCACCTCTCTGTTGTTGTTGTGGTCGACGGTTATTGTTGTTGTTTGGAGGATTTGGCCCTCTGTGTTGATTGTTAAACCGTCGTGGTTCATTCCTTCCAGATCCACCCGAGCTGGATGCAACATAGTTTGCAACAGGTTCTTGTATTTTTGCAAGCTGCTGCTCAACACGCATCTCAAAAGAAAGCAGATGAGAGGTAAAGGTTTGGATATCCATTCCTTCGACAGTGCTAAGATCAGTGACGATTGGATCATAGGTTTGATTTAGTCCATTACTAATACATTGTTTCTTTTCTTCAGATGTGACAGTATATCCAGATGCTGCAAGCTGGTCAAATAATTTTTTAGCATCATTGAGATAAGCTTTTAAGGACTTATTACCTTTATTCATGCAGTGGAGTTGCTTCTTAAGGAAACTCTGGTGAGCAAAAGTCTTTGGACCATATTCAGCTTCCAATTTGTCCCAAATTTCTTTAGCTGTAGTAAGCTCTGCAACGGTGCTTAGTTCTTCTGGGGTTAGTGTTGAGTTGAGCCATCCAACGATTAATGAATCCTGTGATTCATATGCAGTAAAGCCGGATTAATGTATTCACTTTCAGGAAGTGTTCTAGCAGGCTTGACTTTAGATCCATCTACAAAGCCTATGAGATCATACCCTTTTAGAATAGGTCGAAACTGAGCTTTCCAAATTAGGTGATTCGTTTCAGTGTGTTTAAGAGTCACCAGGTGATGTATTTGAACCTGGCGAAGAGTGTTGGTGTTGTCTGCCATTTTTTATTAAGTTTTTTTTGCTGGTGTTTTGAGTTTCTGTTTTTTTTTGTTTTTCGGATATTTGCGGAAGCTTGGATCAATGGCTGATACCAAGAGAAGAGGTACTTTTAGGTAGAATATCTTCCACAAGAGACGTGGAGATTTAGTTCTCTTATTTATATCTTAAGACAGTTACATTGGTCAAAACTGTAAAGAGAAATACATGGTAGATCCTAGTTATTATTCGGAAATATCTGTTGAAGACTAGACTTAGTTTTGGTTCATTGAACGACTTCCTGTATTTGTGGAGACTGTTTAGAATCATTTGTGAGTAACTGATTGGTTGTGCTTACACATTACATTCACGTCCAAAATCTATGTCAACGTGTGTATCAACTTTTCAACTAAATGATTTGTAAGCAAAGGTTATAATTGAGTAATTAAACTCCACAAAGGTTACATTCTTCACTTTTAGCCTAATTTGTAAGCAAAGGTTATAATTGTAATATTTTCTCCCACTTCTTCTCTCTCATCCTCCATCACCACTTAGATCTAAAACTCCACAAAAACTCTTTAATTGAGTCTCTTGTAAAATAAAATTCAAAAGTGAAGAACCATGGATGTAGATCTTATTAACGATCGAACCATATAAAAAATCTTGTGTCTCGTTTACATTTTTAGCACTTTATCTTTATTTTACCTGGCGAGATTGGGGTATACCCAAATTAATTGGGATATACCCATTTTATTCCCATCCATACTTATGTGTTAAGGGGTGTCTAAAAGGTGTTAAAAGACCAAATTACCCATACTAAAATAACCATGTCGACTAAAACATATCCAAAAAAAATTTCAAATCTTTCTTCTAACCTCTTACCATACATGATGAAATCAAAACAAAATAAAAATCGATGAATCAAAACGAATCATAAGTCGGCAAGGTTTTTTTTTTTCTACCTTGCCGACCAAAATATAGTCGGCAAGGTATGAGGTTGAATATCGTGCCGACTTTTCATCTCTGAAATTACCATTTACAGGGTCGGCACGTTATTCATCCTTATACCTTGCCGACTATAGTTTAGCCGGCAGGTTATGAAATTAATACCTTGCCGACTAATCATTTTTATATGTATGTCAAAAATTCTATAGTCGGCAGGGTATTTTTTTATCGACGTTGCCGACTATAAGATAGCCGGCAAGGTAAGAAATCAATAAGCATGCCGACTAGTGAAGCATTTACAACAGTCTCTTGTGTATCAAAAATAATAAAGTCAGCATCTTCTTCATTCATCGACCTTGCCGGCCATAAGTTGTCGGCATGTTCTTCATCCGCAGACCTTGTCGGCCAACGTTAGTCGGCATGTTCTTCATTCGTCGACCTTGCCGACTTTTGATAGTTTCAAAACTGAAAGTGTTGAATTCTTCTTTAATTTTGAGTATGATTTCATACCCAGCTTTGCAATCCTCTTTTCAGAAGTGTTTGGGTAGTATGCTTTCATTTCCGTTGAAAAAAATATTCTCGAAAGAAAAAAATTTCATCAAAAATCTTCCCACATGAGTTCAATCAAAAACAAAATTTCATAACTTAAATTCATGATTTCAAAAGTTTTAATCTAAACTCAATTAATTAAGTTAATCAGTTTTTTTAGTGTTAATTAAACAAGGGTATATTAGCCATTTAGAAAATACATGGTTAAGGGGTGGCTTCTTTTACTTCAAAATAACCTAGCTTTTGTCTTATTAGGTATACCCCAATTAATTTGGGTATACCCCAATCAAGTCAGGTTATTTTATGGATGAAATATGTTTAGATCTAGAAATTGTTAAGGGGTATAGTTTGTAGCATTTCCTGCATCTACACATATATAACTAGATTGTGTAATAACCCGAAGCAATTATGCTTCGAATTGACTCGAAATAACAATTTTCATAGAAATATTGAAAATTGTTTTAGTTCCTTGGTAAAAAATAACTAATCAAACTCATGGCAGTTTGAATTAGAGTTAGAAATACCACAAAGTTAAGCACATCACCGAGCTTCTTAAATGGGCTAGGTTTGGTGTAGTTGTTCAGATCATCCTTGACACTTGTCGTCAGACTACGATGGCTTCTCAGTTGAGGAATTTTGTCCAGTCGGTCGAAGAATGGCAAAACTTGTTCATCAGGGTGCACAACAATGATTCCATCGGCAATTAGGACTCTGGCATCATCGTCCGACCTAACAAGCCCACGCATCAGTTGTAGATACTCGCACACTTTTCTCCTGCTTTCACCGAAATGTCTCGCTTCATACCGAATCAAGTTACAAAGCAATGTGTACATTTCTTCCTCAAAAACCAAAGTTATTCGAGGTAAGAAGAGAGTTGCATTGAACATATTATTTCGAAACCGTATCCCATTAATTCTTGTCTTTCCTTTGTAGCGGAAGTCAACACCAGCCTCTTTTAGCTCCCTTGCACTTCGAACCGTCGGGAGAACAAATTTGTAACTACCATGACAATCTGGAATAGCACTGTGTCTGTAATTACTATGTCTACCATCCTTGTAGATATCATCTTCGGCAGAATCGTCATACCCGGTCAATAACAACCAACAACCATGAATAATGTCGGTTGCCTTTTCCGAAGGATGCTTGCTCCATGGGAAACCTGTAGCTTCTCTTCCAAAACTCGGTATGAATGACCATAAACTTTTTCGCGTTTCCAAAAGGAAATTCAGCAATGAACTGGTTTCAATGATGGTTCCTTCCCGTTCCCCACCTCGAAACATTGGCACCAACAGTAACTCATATAAGACCCACCTCTCCATGTCCGACGGTTCTTCCCATATTCCTTGCCTAACAAAATCGCGAAAAAAGTCTTGCTTCATCAACTCTTTGAGTACCAAAAGAGGGATCTGGTTCCCTATCACAAACATCGACGACACTGCAACCTTTATCATTGTTGTAGTCTTTTTATTTGGCCCCGGAATCAACAACTGAAAATCGCGAAGATGGTCAAGTTTTTTGAAACCACCGAGAACTGACAATACTACTTGTAAAAATAAACAACCATCATGTATCATCATCATTATGAAATCATGACTAGAGAGAAGGTCTATAGATTCATCCCTACCATACAGATCTCTACTTTCATCCTCTACTTTTTTGATTGCAGATTTGTAATCATTTAAAGTTGCTTCTTCATCTTTGTTGCTTGTTTTCAAGACAAGGTTCCACGACTTATCCTTCAATATCTTCCACATTTCTTTATCCCAAGAACGGTAGAACGGTCCGTAAGCGACCGATAATATTTGCTCTCCTTTATACCCACGGTCTGCACCATCAAACTTCTGTATTGGCGCCGGAGAACGATGACGATGAGCTTCATTTCGCCATGAATAGTCATGGCCTATAGCTGTCCGAGGTCCATACTTGTTTCCAAAATTAAGAAATAGTAATCCTTTAATCCATGATAATAGTTCCATGAATGAAGTAAACAATTGTATTGGAGAGCTGAACACAGTTTGAAACATATTTCTCTCCTCTCCTGTAAATTAGTTGGATAAAATTTGTGTTGATTGATTTAGGGAGATGACAAAAGGTCAAAAGGAATCCCAAATAGTTGTCTGTATGTCCAGTTTCTATACATTGAAATTAGTTGGAATTCTTTGTTATCACTATACCTAACATGGGCCATATTAATGTGCATTAAAAGTTAAATAAACAAAATTAAAACTTGAAGTAATCACATGGAGCTGCTAGAGATTACCAATCACATCTCCGGTTGCGCTACAAACTCCATGATGATTAAATTATGTACTACATGCAATGCAGTAATCTTGCCTGGGATGGCCGAGAATCTCGGATTCGGTCCATGGCGAAAAAACAAAATATATTTCGTGGAGAGACCAAGAAAATTGAGCTTCTCGAGGAGTTGACCGCGTTGGTTGCGATTTTTCACGTTAGCCATTCCACTTTATCCGCCTCCTGAGTTGAGATCTCGGAGCTTAACCAATTGGTCATGCAGTGTCCTGAAATATCTAAGAAGTAGACTATACATCCCAAGCTTTGCCCTAGTAAGCACACCGGGTAGGTTACAGATCCCATGTTATGTGGCTTGCTCTTTAAAAAAAAATTAGTGCTCACGTGATTTCATTTTCAAGTCAAGAAAATGGCAGCTGTGGAGAAATTGCGCGATGCACTTATTGGTGAAACATTTTTCTTACTTGGTGTCCGTACTCAAGTGGAGAAGTTACATGATGAACTCACAAAGATCCAGTGTTTCTTACTTTACAACTACCTCAACTTTTAAACGATGATGATAGTTGGAAGGCATTTCCATTTAACATGACAGACGCTAACTGCTATCCAGCAGGTCTAGAATAGTTGGGAAGGGAGATACCGCAAACAACCACGTACAATTTCTCATCTCCAATAACTACTTATTACTCATAACTGTCGCAGTAGTTTGCTTACTGTTCAGTCCTTGAATGCCAAAAAATCTACGCAGTAGTTTACTCAAAACTACTGCGACAGTTTTTCGTAGGAAGGCTGGTGCTGATACATTTGCGGTACCTTGATTTACGTTCCTCGAGACATTGGTTGTTTGCAAAATTTAAGATACCTTGATCTCTCTTATACAGGGATTAAGGTTCTACCTGATTCAAGCACCAGCCTCCAAAGCTTGCGGGGATTCTATCTCAATAATTCTCAACTTCAGCGGTTACCGACTGATTTTGGAGGTTTGAAACAACTTTGATGTCTCTTCTACAAATATTAAAACACCATCACATGTCTTTCCCGTTTGAAGTTGGATTATTGCAGGTATCTTGAAGTGCTACCGTCAGAATTTGGGAATTTGACACACCTAAAATGCCTTGATCTCTCCGGTACCCGAATCAAAGAATTACATCATTAGTGGCTTATGTAATTTAGAAATTCTAATACTCGGGCACTGTAAGCTTCCGCAAGAAGTTGAGCATATTCGAAACATTTCATATTCGAAGGAGATAAGTTTGAAACACCAAGAGCTATACGGCAACTAACTTGCCTTCAAACGTTACAACAATTTGTTGTAAGTGGAGACATAAAATCCAATGGCGGTGGTGTTGGAGATTTACAAGATCTAAACCTCCTTGAAGGAAAGATAAAAATTTGTAAGCTTGAAATTGTGCGAGGTAGAAAAGATGCAGAGAGAGCAAATATGAAAGGGAAGCGTTACCTGCGTTGCTTGGAGTTACATTGGAGTTCAAGATCTTTCTAGAGTTCTAAAGATAGTGTGGTGTTGAATGCCCTCCATCCGCACCCTGATTTAGAAATATTGAAGATAACCAACTTCATGGGTTCAAAGCTTCATCAATGGATGGGTGATTCGCTTTCTTCATATCTTCCAAAGTTGAAGGAATTAGCTCTTACGGAATGCAATCAATGGAAACAACTTCCAGCACTTGGGCAGCTGCCAAATCTCAAGGTTCGATCTGTCTATACGTGGACTGAATTCTGTGAAATGTCTGGGTAAAAAAGTGTACGGAGGAGAAAGCAGTACTAGCGGAGAAGCGCCGACAAGACCATATGCCCTTCATTAGTGGAGCTAACACTTGATTCCATGGGGAGCTTAGAAGGTTGCAATGCACCACAGTCAACTTTGCCTCATTTTCCTCTCCTGGAGAAGCTGACAGTCAGATTCTGCAACAAATTGGAAAGGCTCCAAACTCCATTTCCTTCTCTGAAGGAACTGAAGTTGGAACATTGTGAAATTTTAGAAGATCTTCCGTATATAAAATGCATAAAATCTCTCCAGCAATTCACCGTTAAAGATTGCAAGAAATTGAAGCTTTCAGCAGATGATCTGGAACACGTCTTCGCCACTGCATTGCTTGATATCAATACTTCGATAAACCCATTCTAGAGATTGGAGATTTGAACTTCAATAGAATCATTTTCCATGCTGAGTTGCTTATTGAAAATGGAGAAATTTGTTATTCGGTCCTCTGGCTTGTATTTTATCACTATTTGTAATCTGTACTTTCATTTCTAGTGTTTCCTGCGACAGGTTCGCAAGTGAATATTTTTTTTTTTTCCTTGTATGTCTGTATCGTTTCTATTTTTTGTGAGCAGTGTTAACACAACATAGCTAAACATAGCAGTTCTTGTATATTTGGTAGTAATTGTATATTAAGAAATTGGGTCTTAGTTAGGAAAGCTTGTTTTCCAAGGCTTTACGTCTTGTGTATATATATATGCATGTTCGAGTCCCTTGCATTGTCAGTTAAGAAAAACTTAATAATATAGTTCTCTTCCAGTTCGTCTTCTCTTGTCTCTCTTCTTTAAATTAAGTCTAAGTAACAAAACCTAAGACTAAGTAGTTTTGTCTTGGTATCAGATAGGTTTTCGATCCTCCAAAACCATGTCTACCGAATCCTCAACTATCAGTGCTGTTATAAATTCAACCGTGTCTTCTACACAATCCTCTATGATGTCATCTCTTCAATTTTCTCAACCTCACCATATAATCACTGTCAAATTAGATGAAAACAACTATTCTCTATGGAAAGCTCAGTTTTTGCCGTATCTTCAAGGTTATGATCTCGATGGTTATGTTACTGGTATGAAACCCTGCCCAGCACCTCCTGTTGGTAATGCAGCCCCTACTCCGGCTTTTCTTTCATGGACAAAACAGGATAAAATTCTAGTAAGTTGGTTGTTCTCCTCTCTTACGCCTTCTGTTTTTCGGCATGTTCATCGTCTTACAACTTCCAAAGCTATCTGGGACTCTCTCGAAGCTCAATATGCTTCCAAATCTGATGCACAAATACATCATCTTCACTGTGAGCTCCGTGCTCTTAAAAAAGGGTCAAAAACCATGCGAGAATATATCAATCATGCTCGTGACTTGGTGGATAGTCTTGCTGCTGCCAATACAACGGTTACCGACAAAGAATTTCGTCACTGTCTTCTCGCCGGTCTTGACGTTTCGTATAATGCTATCGTTACATCCTTGACTACCACGATGAGTTCTCTAACTGTGGAAGATTTTCTCACTTTTCTTCTAACTTTTGAGTTACGTATGGAGCATCAAGATAAAGTACTACATAATCAGCCTGTAGCAAAATGTTGCTGCTAATTCTCGTGGAGCTTCATCAGGTCCGTCTCGTTTATCTAATCCCGGCCCAACACAGTCTATCTTAGGGTCACCTCGGCCCAGTTATGGAGCGAACAACAATACTACTCGGCCCAACTACGGAACAACCAACAGATCTCAAAATTTCTCGAACAATAACTCTCGTTTTTCAACCTCTTCGTCACAGCAACAAACAAAGCTTCCCTGTCAGCTTTGTGACCGCCCAAATCATGAAGCATCGGACTGTTGGAACCGGTTTGATCGTAGCTTTCGTCCTCCACGTCGTCAACCACCAGCTTCTGCACCGCGCGCCTATACCGCTCATACTGGATTGTTACCAACTCCTCCGTGGACTCCTGACAGTGGTGCTACAGATCATATAACAAATGATCTTTCTCGTCTTCAATTTTCAAACGAGTACACTGGGCCTGATCAAATTAAGATGGGTAATGGTTCTTCTATTCCAATTTCTGATGTTGGATTTTCTGTTTTGGGTACTCCTAATCGTAAGCTACATCTTCGTAATGTTCTCTATGCACCACAAATCTCTCATAATCTCTTGTCGCTCTCGTCTTACTACTGATAACAATGTCTTATTTGAATTTCATCCGAATTTTTGTCTTGTGAAGGATCGATGCACCGGGAAGGTTCTTCTTCGTGGCAGTAGGAGGGGTGGTCTCTATCAACTTGATGCTTTGTCTAAATCTCCTAAAGTTTGCATAGGTGAACGTGCTAGCTTACAAGAATGGCACTCTAGGTTGGGACATCCAATGATGCGTACGATTCAGAAAGTCGTCTCTCGTTTTTCCTAGGTTTCCATCAAGTTATTAAGTTTTGTTCATCTTGTCATGAACATAGGAGTCATAAGTTACCTTTTCATTCTAGTAAAACTATTTATTTGAATCCATTAGATTTAATTGTCTCAGATGTATGGGGACCCTCTCATATTTTATCTAATGAAGGATACAAATATTATATAATTTTTATCGATGCGTTTAGTCGTTTTACTTGGATGTGTCCTATGTCTCAAAATCGATGTCTTCTCTATATTCTTTTTGTTTCAAAAGCATGTTGAAAATCTTTTTAACCGGAAAATTAAAATCTTTCAATCTGATAATGCACTTGAGTATCGCAAACTTACTCCGCATCTTCAGAAACTTGGTATTTTCCATAGATTCTCCTGTCCACACACTTCTGAACAAAATGGTTTAGTAGAACGTCGTCATCGTCATATTCGTGAAACTGGGCTTACAATTTTAAACATGGCTTCTGTACCATCCTCGTATTGGTATGATTCTTTTACACCGCTTGCTACTTGATGAATCGTGTTCCTTCCACTTCTATTAATAATTCATCCCCATATCCGCTTTTTTGGTTGTCCGCCGCATTACACTTTTCTTCGTGTTTTTGGTTGTTTATGCTATCCTTAATTACGTCCGTATAGGTCTCATAAAATGGAGCCTCTTTCTTCTCCATGTGTGTTTATTGGTTATAGTCCATCTCAAAAGGGCTATAAGTGTCTTCATATTCCTACGGGTCGTATTTATGTAAGTCGTCATGTTGTGTTCGATGAGACTACCTTTCCCTTTGCCTTACCTTCACCTGCATCGGCTCCTTCTCAGGTAAATTCTAATTCCTCATTACAAGTTGCATCGCCACTGCCTTGTCTTCTCGATTCTTGCCAGTCAATGCTACTCCCATTAGTTCACATAATGAACTGCAGCATTCATATATACGTCAGTCTGCACCTGTTTCTTCATCTCAGTTGGTCCTCGCTTACCACGTCTCGCACTGCTACCATTTCTACACCTGTTGCTGCACCTACAATGACACCCGCTGCCGTGTCTCGCACTGTTACTACATCTACAATGATACCTGCTACAACGACATCTGCTCCACCGTCTACACCTGCTTCCACATCTCATTCTACGTCTGCTACAACGACATCTGCTCCACCGTCTACACCTGCTCCCACATCTCAGTCTACGTCTGCTACTGTGTCTCAGTCTACCACGTCTACACCTGCTTCGATCGTGACAGCTTCCGGTCCTGCTCTTCAGTCGCATCCAATGATAACTAGAGCCAAGGATGGCATTTTTAAACCCAACTCCAAATATGCCCTGGTATGTGATTCTCTTCGCGAACCCACTTGTATTTCGGAAGCTCATAAGGATCCAGATTGGCGCGTCTCCTCAGATGATGAGATCAATGCATTGCTTCGTAATGGTACTTGGTCATTAGTACCATATCATCCTTCTATGAACGTTATTGGATGTAAATGGGTGTTTCGTATCAAACGCAAGTCGAATGGTGAAATTGAACGTCGTAAGTCTCGCTTGGTTGCAAAAGGATACAATCAACAAGAAGGGATAGATTTCTCTGAAACGTTTAGTCCGGTTGTTAAACCTTGCACTATTCGTATTATTCTTACATTGGCTTTATCTTCTAATTGGCCTATTCATCAACTTGATGTGCAAAATGCTTTCTTGCATGGAGAACTTCAAGAAGAGGTATACATGAAACAACCACCAGGTTATGTTGATTCTAGATTTCCTACGCATGTTTGCAAGTTACATCGGTCTCTCTACGGTCTTAAACAAGCTCCTCGTGCATGGTATCATCGACTTAGCACTTTTTTATTACAAATTGGGTTTATCACTTCCAAATGTGACTCATCTTTATTTATCTATAATGGTTCGTATGGAACTATTTATTTGTTGGTGTATGTGGACGATATTATTGTTACAGGTTCCAACTCTTGGGTATTAAATCCACTCTTGATCGCCCGCAACAAGAATTTGCAATTAAAGATCTTGGACGCTTGTCGTATTTTCTTGGCATTGAAGCAATTGCACTTCTTCAGGATTATTTCTTTCTCAACAAAGGTATGCTCATGATCTTCTTATTCGGGCAAAAATGGATGGTGTTAAACCTATTCAAACACCATTAAGTACTTCTGTGACATTTCTTCGATCGTAGTACCTTATTATCTCGATGCTACATGAATATCGTAGTATTGTTGAGCCTTACAATATCTAACATTTACTCGTCCCGATTTGGCGATGTCGTTAATAAAGTATGTCAATTTATGCATGCACCAACTGTTTTTCAATCGGGTCTGTAAAACGATACTTCGTTATCTTAAACATACATCTACCTTTGGTATACTTCTTGACCATCTCCTTCTATACAATTATCATTCGCTGCATATACTGATTCGGATTGGGCTGGTTCTCTTGAAGATCGTCGTTCTACTAGTGGTTATTGTATTTACTTGGGTGGTAATATTATTTCTTGGAGTGCTCGTAGCGTAAAACAAGATCTCGTTCTAGTACCGAAGCGTAATATGTGGGACTTGCAATTGCTACTGCTGAAATTATGTGGATACAATCACTTCTTACGGAACTTTGTATTTCTACTCAATCACCTCCTGTTCTATGGTGTGACAATCTTGGTGCAACTTATCTCACTGTCAATCCTATATTTCATGCCAGAACAAAACACATTGAAATTGACTATCATTTCGTTCGTGATCAAGTCGCTTCAAAACTTCTTGATGTAAGGTTTATTTCTTCTAAGGATCAAATTGCGGATATATTCACAAAACCATTATCCAGGGATCGGTTTTCTCTTTTACGGTACAAGCTAACGGTTCAGGATAACCCGTTACGCTTGCGGGAGGGTGTTAACACAACATAGCTAAACATAGCAGTTCTTGTATATTTGGTAGTAATTGTATATTAAGAAATTGGGTCTTAGTTAGGAAAGCTTGTTTTCCAAGGCTTTACGTCTTGTGTATATATATATGCATGTTCGAGTCCCTTGCATTGTCAGTTAAGAAAAACTTAATAATATAGTTCTCTTCCAGTTCGTCTTCTCTTGTCTCTCTTCTTTAAATTAAGTCTAAGTAACAAAACCTAAGACTAAGTAGTTTTGTCTAGCAGGGGATTGAGCTCCATTTTTAATGTAGTCTCCTAACAGAAGAATCAATCCCCTTCCACAGAAGGAATGCAATATCTCTTGCACTGCATTCTGGAACGTATTTGCAAACTTTTTCTAATGCCTGATTGATGTGGAGGTAGAACCCAAAACATAAAAAGCCTTCTCCTTACAGTGGTTTCATGCCTCTATCCATTTCTTATACACTACTTCCCGAGTTTCTGTCGACCTATGTGGTGGATCCAGTAGTGGAAAATACTTGGTAGAAGTTTTAGACAATCAGGACTGGTCTCCAAACACCAATCTACGACAAACTACTTTTTTGGTTAGGCGCTGAGTTACTTAATTCAACGACGGGAGGGTAAGGCCGTTTAAATCAGTACAAATCAGTCCTAGAGTGGAATTTTATTTTAGCCGATTCAGCTGAATCTTAAACTAAAAGAGAAATCGAAATTAAAATTGATAAATGAGTTTGAAACTGAATTGACTTACTAATAAAAGATGGATTCAATTTACAATTTCAACAACCTAAAACATCTCAAGTTGAAAGACTTCCACACTAAGTCGAAAATGTTCAGCTTATATTCCTTTTAACATACTTAACCAGAAAACTTGAAGGTACTCGATGCAGTTTAAATGGTAGCTTATTACCCTTAAGACATCACCATTTAAGCTTTCATTTGCTGCCAAACAAGCTGAACTCAGGTGAAGGATTCTGTCAGAAGTGATAGATATCCCTTCAGATAATACACAAATTGGAAATTCTAGAGCCTACACATCCACACTGGAAATAAATGCTTGCAATGTATCCGAAATCCTGCAAGTTTGTGCCTATGCAGAGCATAACTGCACCTATTGCACTCTAGCCTAAAGCTGCAAACGAAATCCCAACTGCGATTAATAACCGCAAAAACAAGGAAAAGAGACGAGGCCTCGGAAAAATCTTTGGAAATGATAGAATTTTATATCAAACTGGACCCCAACAACATCATTAATATATCTCAACTACATTTCAGAAATGATAGAATTTTAAGGAATTGTTTATTACCATCTCGTGTAAAAATGGAATTGTTATGATTTCCTCTTTGATTTTTGTTGGACATTAATAATTGGAATTTTGTTATTGAAATTGTGGAAGTTGCATGGCAGATTTGTTCCTAGCCTATTATTTTAAAAGGAGAATCTGACAAGAATTCATTATATTCTCGATTTTCTTTTTCTGACGTCGTGTTCATTTTGATATATTTATATTGCTACTAGCCTACCATGGAAGTGTAAGGCTGCCGAAATAAGCCATTTGAACTCTTTTCTGTTTCTTACATGGCTATGCAGTTCCCGTGGTGCTTGGGAAGCTGACCGGATTTTGAAGTAGCAGCAAAAAGAAGAAGAAGATTCTCGCCTTCCTGTTTAGTAGTGAGAACTAATAATCAAATGTCAACGGTTCTGAGTCAATTGGAGTCGGGCAATCACATGAGCAGTTCGCTAGCTAGATCGTGTTTTGCTTACTGAGAAAACACCATTTTTACACGAGATGGTAATATACAATTCCTTAAAATTCTATCATTTCTGAAATGTAGTTGAGATATAAAGTCTCAAAGGAACCAAAAAAACAAACAAACAAAAAAAAAAAAATCTAATCATTCTATTTCTCAGACAGAATTATATATTCCTTAATGGTTTTCAATGGGTTTCGGTAGGCAGCAGTGGTGGATTGTTGACTATGTGGGATAGTTCAAGGCTGGAAAATATTGATGAGAGATTGGGGTACAATAACATCACTTCAGTTTTTTCGACTCGTATTAATGGTTTTCAATGGGCTGTTGTGAATGCGTACAGTCCTTGTGATTATGATCCAAGAACGGATTTTTGGGTCGACATGGAGGAAGCAAGAAGATGGTGGAACGGTCCTATATGCATTGCGGGTGATTTGAATGCCGTGAGATCGAATGCAGAGAGGAATCGAGGTGATGGGGACAGAAGAAACACAGCTTTGCTTAATAATTTCATTCTAGATTTGGAGTTGATAGATCAGCCGTTGATAGGGGGGTCTTTTACTTGGTCTAATAATCAGGCTAATCCTATTCTATGTAGGCTGGATCGTTTTCTCTTTAGTCACGATTTTGAGGAAGCATTTCCTAATGCTCTTCAGGTGGTGTTGACAAGAACGATTTCAGACCATAATCCTATTTTGGTGATAACAGAGCCGGTTATGCCTTTGAAGCCATATTTCAAACTAGATAGGTTGTGGGTAGAACACAATGATTTTGTGAGGAAGGTTGAGCAGTGGTGGGGGGTTATGGATTATAATGGTAGTGCGAGCACTAAATTCTTTCTAAAGCTCCAAAACTTGAAGCATCTTATCAAGCCATGGAGATTACAGGAGTTCGGTAATGTTACCAGGGAAAAAGCTTCTCTCACGCAAAGAATTCATGACTTGAATATTCAAGAGGAAACCGGTGCTTTACATCATCATCAACTCGAGGAGAGAACTCAATGCAAAATCAAGCTGCGGGATATTGAATCAATGGAGGCTAGGAAATGGCATTTAAGGGAGAAGCAAAATGATTTTCGGTGGGGAGATTCTAACACAAGTTATTTTCATAGTATCGCAAGTGCAAGGAAGAAGCGCAACACCATTGCGAAGCTACAAGTAGACGGTTCAGACTGTTTTGATCCTAGGATTATTAAGGAAGAATTAAGAAGTTTTTACATTAACCTTTTCACCCAAGGCGAAGAGGTGAATTCTTGTATGGAGAATCTTGATTTTCCTAAAATTATCGAGGAGGATAAAGTCTGGCTTGAACGTGAGTTCACTGAAGAGGAGGTTTGGGACGTGATTAAGAAGATGGGTAGTAACAAGGCGCCAGGACCAGATGGGTTTACGGCTGAATTTTTCAAGAAGTGTTGGGGTGTTATAAAAGATGATCTTATGAATCTTTTTAATGACTTTCACAGGTACGGATCTCTTGATTGGAGATTTAATTGTTCTTTCATCACTTTAATTCCGAAGAAGGAGGACTCTTGTACGCCTAAAGACTTTAGACCGCTAAGTCTCATAGGTAGTGTTTATAAGATCTTGTCCAAATTGCTCGCAGTAAGGTTGAAGAAAGTTATGCCGGCTCTTATTTCAGACTTTCAAGGGGCGTTTATTCATGAAAAACAAATCCTTGATGGTGTCCTAATCGCTAATGAATGTGTGGATAGCAGATTGAAAGACAAGAAACCCGGTATACTTTGCAAGATCGATATGGAGAAGGCTTTCGATAATGTTAATTGGCATTCTCTATTTACTATTCTCGCGTAAGCATGATTTTGGCAACAAATGGATTTTGGATTCGATGGTGTGTCACTTCGGCTCATTTATCAGTCTTAGTGAATGGAAGCTCTACAGAGAAGTTTAAACCTAACAAGGGGTTAAGGCAAGGAGATTCACTATCGCCTTACCTTTTTCTACTGGTAGTAGAGGTGCTTTCTAAACCGATAAACGATGCAAGAGAGAGAGGACAACTTTCGGGTTTCCTGTAATGGAACATGGCTCAATAATTTCTCATTTACGTTTGGACGATACTCTTATTTTTATTGATGCAGCTGTGGAAGAAGTTAGAAGACTTCTTATCATTTTAGCGGTTTTCGAAACAATTACTGGGCTAAAACTGAATTTAGATAAAAGCACAATGATCAGTATTGGTGCGGATAGAGTGATTGATACTCTTTCTAAGGAGCTTGGATGT
This sequence comes from Papaver armeniacum, assembly GCA_023531295.1. Lineage (NCBI taxonomy): Eukaryota > Viridiplantae > Streptophyta > Magnoliopsida > Ranunculales > Papaveraceae > Papaver > Papaver armeniacum. Next base: position 127,882 of record JAJJWW010016200.1, read on the forward strand.
AAGACGGAGAAACTTCCTTTCACTTACCTTGGTATGCCAATAGGGGAAAATTGGCGAAGTACCTCTGTCTGGGAGTACGTTTTGACAAGGATGGAACAGAAATTGGCAACGTGGAAAAAACGGAAATTGAATAAAGCAGGTAGACTTATTCTTATAAGAAGTTGTCTTGCTAGTCTACCAATTTATTACTTGTCGTTATTCCATCTTCCGGTTAGTGTGGAAAAGAGGATGGTGCAGATTATGCGAAGTTTTTTGTGGGGAGCTGTGGAAGGTAGGAGGAAGCTAGTTTGGGTTGGTTGGCCTAAAATTTGCATGCCTAAAGAAAATGGTGGTTTGGGAGTGAAGATTCTGAGATATACTAATCAATCTCTGTTAATAAAATGGATTTGGAGATTCTCAAAGAACAAAAACAACTTGTGGAGAAAAATAGTGAACCAGAAGTTTAAGAGATGTCCGAATTTGTTAATGCCAGATGTTGATAGCAAGTCTCAATGCAGGAGTTTGTGGAAGAATGTAGTAAATATGGATCCTATTGTTCAACGATTGGCTCGGTTTACAGTGGGGAACGGTAAAGGGATAAGGTTTTGGAAGGACAGATGGCTGGATAGAGGGAGACTTCAAGATTTATTTCCGGTTATTTTCAAGGCGGCCAAAGGCGAGAAAGACGCCTCAATAGCAGTATATGATTGTGAACAATAGATGGAATTGTGATTTCGTGGAGGGCTTTGAATGCAAATGAGAGGCTAGAGTGGGACTTGCTTAGACGTGATCGCCTCGTTCCAGAATTGGTGGATGTTGAGGATGAAGTGAATATTATGGAGAATTTTAGTGCTAAGAAGTGCTACGAGGTTTTGTCAGGTAACTATCCACCCTGCAATTTTGATTCTCATTTATGGAAGAGTTATATTCCAAACAAGGTAAGCTTCATCCTTTGGGCAAGTTTTCATGATTCCCTTCCTACTAGAGACATGTTAGTTCATCGTGGCATAAGCATTCAAAGTGATTTGTGTGTTTTTTGCAATGACGAAAAAGAAACTTCTGATCATATGTTTCTACATTGTCCGTATTCTTTTGCGATATGGGATTATTTTATCAAGGCTTTTAAGATTTCATGGCCGATGCCAAGAACTTTGTTACAAGTGTTTGAAGCTTGGTCTACCAATGTTCTAAATGGAAGGGAAAGGAGGTATGGAAGATTATTCACTATGCTATTTGTTGGATTTTATGGAAGGAGCGAAATGGGAGAGTCTTTGGTGGTCGTCAGAAAAGTATTGCGGAGAATATTGACCTTGTTAAGCAACTTGTTGTCTTATGGTCCTGTGACACAGATTCTTTTAAATTTGTTCCTCCTAGTCTCATTTGGAGCAATTGGGAGACTCTCATGAGGGAGTGATTTGCTTTGTAATCTGTTTTTCTCTTCTTTTTTTTTATTATAACCTTTTCTTCGAAAAAAAAAGAATTATATATTCTCCCACTTATCTTTTTCTTTTGGCTTTTGCTTGTTAGTGAAGGCAGAACTTAAATGTCCGGAAAAATAAAGGCTCCTCTTAAATTGCTTGGTACTTTTATTATTTACGGAAAATGGGTCATTTGTCCAAATACTTTTAAAAGATGGTTCAAATGGACGAGTAAAAATTAGTATGAGTGAAATGGACACTAATAAATACTCCCTCCGTCTCTAAAAGATAGGAAGGTTTATGTATAAATTTACACACAAACCTGCCTATCTTTTAGAGACGGAGGGAGTAGTAAAGATGAAACTGGATTCATCCATTCTTAAACTTAAAAAGTAGTAAGGATGAAACTAGATGCATCCTGATGTAAATAAAAAAAGTAAGAAAAAGTATTTGAAAATGAATAGGATGAAACTGTTTACATCCTGCCTATTTTTACATTTTTGTCCATTTAAACAGTATCAAAATCTAAGTGTCTTTTTAACCAAGGAATTATTGATTTTGGTCTTTTTAACCAATTTTGTGTATTATTTATAACTCATAACTGTTTACCTAGTCAAACAGACCTATATATAATTAGATAAACAATTAAATAACAAAAACAAAAAAAGTTACCTAATTTTTATAATCAAATTTGTGAAGGATATTTGCATAATTAATGACCAAAAACTTATAAAAAAAAAAATTTCATTCCTGCAAATTAGTTGTATAAAATTTGGTGGTTGCTTGATTTAATTAGTAAGCCAAGGAAGATGACAATAGGTTAAAAGGAATCCAAAGTATTTATATACCTCTAGATGTTTGTACTATTATTAATAAAAGTGATAAAGTCAGTGGACTTCTAATTAATTAATATTTAATTTGCTCCATCAAGGTTGAGCATGAAACGATCTTATTCATAACTCATAAGCGACGGACAAAAGCAACAAACTAGTGAAAATCAACTATGCTACAAATGTTATGACCTATAGATATCGTATCAATGCACTGATCATGGCAAGACAATTTCTTTGAATAAAGTCCAAAGGAACCAAAAAAAAAAGTTTTTTAAAAAAAGGAGAAAAAATCTAATCATATCTATCGCAGAATTATACTTTGTCTTTTTTTTTTTGGGTTATTTGGTGTTTAATACTTACATTTTGTCCAATCTTAGCCTTTGGTCTAACTTTTGTCCAACTTAGGGGTTGGTACTTGGAATTGACGTTGACCCGGTTGACTGTTTATGACCATATTTAAATTAATTTTTATAAAATAAAAATAATGTAAAAAACTGAGTTTACAATCCTAACCTTAAAATGGATTTAGGATCCGACGGTTATAAAAGAAAAGACTAATCTACGGTCCCGATGCCTCCATTATCTTCCTTTTATCTACCTGTTCGTGGCTTATTTCACAGCAGACTCTTTCTCTTCTCTCATCTCCCTGCTACGCTACTGTCTACTCCGTTGCATTAATTTTTCCATTTAAACCATCTTCATATCAAAATAAACGTATCAAGAAGTGATTTATTTGTATTTTTTCGGCGAGATTAGGAGTTGATTTACTTGTCAAATGATAAAAAAAAAGCCATTGTTGCAGAGATTTAGAAGCTAGGGTTTGATTTTGATTAGAGAATCTAGGGTTTGATTTAGTTATGGTGCAATTCGTGTTCAGTCAGGGTTTCGTTATTTTGAAGAATTGAGGTTTCAAATCAAAATTTAAACTAGGGTTCTGATTCTTTTTAGGTTTTATTTTGAGTTCGTGTGACAGAATCGATTCAATGGGGGTTAAAGTTGTGATTTTATTCGGTTTCAATTAGCAATTTTAATGAGATAAAGAAGGAATGATTGGTTCAATTCACATATCTAATTTGAGTTTCAGGAGGAGATCGTGAAGATTTCTTAAAGAAATCGTAAAAGAGAATTAGCTACAATTTTTTTTAGATTTAAGGATAATATGTTTGTATCTGTAGTAGTAATTCATCATTAGAATGAGTAATGTCAAGGAATGGTGTATTGAATACACCTTTATATTTAATTATGTAGTAGTAATCAAAGTTTATAATTTTCCCCTAATTTTTTTCATGGAGTTCTTCACTGGATTGATGGGTCTGAGATTTCATTTGGGATTTTGTTGTTTCGTGAACCTTCGTGAATGTGTAGCTTTTGTGTTCATAGGTGGAAAGTATTTCTAGCGATGGTAGCGATCGAGAGCAGAGAAAGTGGCGGTGGCCACGGTGATGTGTTCGGACAACGGAGAAGGAAGAAAACATGGGTTCACAGTTTCCGGATATGTAATGTAAATGTTAATAAACTGAAGGGCATAAATGTAAACTCATTTAGTAAATTAATTTTGTATAATTTTTTTAATATTTTGTAAACAGAAGTTAACATTTAACCCGGTCAACGTCATTTCCAAGTGCCAACCCCTAAGTTGGACAAAAGTTAGACCAAACACTAATGTTGGACAAAATGTAAGTACCAAAAACCAATTAACCCTTTTCTTTTTTTGCTCATCAATGAGATAGAATTTAAATGTCGGGAATATCATCCAAAGTAGAATGTGAAAAACAAAGGGTTCTCTCATACCTGACGTGTACTTTTATCTATAACCGATATAAACAAGTGCCTAAAACCTCTTCCTATGGGTATGGAAAAAAAATGTTGTTTGGCATGCCAGGTGGCATGGTAAATGAGTTTCCCCACTATGGTAGATATGTAAACTTGATTAAAACATATATTTAATTGTGTTGGGTGGGACCTCATGAATAAAAAATATATTTGTGTTTGTGTGGTGAGGTATTTATAAAAGTTTTAGTGTTATAATATATTTAGTGGGACCCTTTAAATATAAAAATATATTAGAATAATGAAAAAGTATGAGAGAAAGAAAATTTATATATATATAAAATTACTCGGAGATAAAGTGAATATCGCCCGGAGATAAAGAGAATATCGCCGCCGATAGAGTCTCTCATTGTTCGGAAGCGATAGAATCTCTATCGCTCGATGGAAACTTCTGTGTCCTATGCCTATATGCTAGGAATAACATATTGGCATATGAGTTTGGCAGTTTGGCATACCCATAGTGGGTACATATATGCCAAATATCAGTGTTTGGCATACCCATAGGAAGAGGCCTAAGCTAGCCAAACAGTCCTATATAATTGGATATATATTGTTAAATTCCTAACTAAAAACAAAAACAAAAAACTTAATTGCCTAATTTTTATCATTAAATTTGTGAAGGATAATTGCATAATTAATAATTTTGAAGAGCAATTCTACACTCACCGTGCTTTTGCACCGTGAAAATGAACATGCCCCCGGACCCACCACCCAGGGATTTATAGGGGGCCTAATTTTTTTCGTGTCACTCAGTGATTTTCCACAATTAAAATCTTAGAGATTTTTTAAAAGATTATATTTATGGAATTCTAGAATAATGCTCCTAAGAAAAGAATCGAAATTATGCTTCAAAAAAAAGAAAAAAGAATCAAAATCTTAGTTAATTCTTTTTCAATTTGTTTAAATCTTAGTTAATTCTTTTTCGATTTGTTTTGTTGTTGAAATTTTTAAAGGGAATAATAAAAATTGTTACCCAGATCTGTTTTAATTTGATCATGGTTGAGAAATCATTTCGGAGAAAAATACGAATTAGGTTTTATAGTTGGTCAAGTTTTGGAAAAATTGTAAGAAAACAATTACAATTAATTTGATATTGTAAGAAAACATCCGAGGTTTCTCTTGGTATTCAATGATGATGACAAAGACTTGAGGCTCATTGGATATTCTTGTTCTCAACTCGGGAAAATGATCGTGATGTTTGTATGGATGTTATTTGGGGTTTCTCCTTTCACCAGTGCCTGGTGTTCGCTCTTTTGTCCCAGAAAGGCCATTTCTAACGCAGCTTCAAGAAAACGCGCTAAATATTTGGACAAGTGTACTTCCTTGGGTTATGGTTTGGGTGTTCTAGCATTCTCTACTCTAGGGGAGCTTGGTGAAGATACTTTGTTTTTTTCAAGCGTCTCGAAAAACCTGTCTAGCTAGTAATGATGCTAGTAGTGGTTTTGGTAGTTTTATCTTTCATAGACTAGGTGTTGCTATTCAAAGAGGGGTTGGAGCCCAGCTTGTTGCTAGGCTTCCATCCAAAAGTTGTAGTTAATTTTTTATCTTGTTGTTCAAAATAGTTATGTACAAATCCAAAAAAAAATTTAATTTGAAGTATTATAGAAAATAAAAAAAGAGTTAAGGTCTATTTTGATTTTGAGTAACATGAAAATTTTAAGTTTAGTAGTTA
>JAJJWW010016201.1:0-79925 GCA_023531295.1 Papaver armeniacum
CACTCATGGACATTTTAGCCATTTAAAATATTTTTATAATGGATGACCCAAATTAGATTGGGTGACATTTTTTGTCCTTAAATGCTTGGCCCCAATTAAAATGTCTGGGCCCCAATCAAATTAGGGAACAATAAAATGTTTTATAACAAAGGTGAATCTTTTGAATATCGTATTTTAGACATTAAATTATTTATCGTCTTTCGGTATTCTCAAAGTGATATTATCAAGGGAATATACGTACGCTCGCCCCACCTGTCAATTAAGCCTTGGTATACGTACGCTCGCCCGGTTTGTCCTAGGTATGCGTACGCTCGCCCCACCTGTCAATTAAGCCTCCTCCTCCGTCCAAAACTGTCTCTATGACTGTGCGACTCATGCATCACGAGTCACGACACATCAACACAACTGTGTGACAGGGTGACAGTGGCTGAAAATCACATAAGAATTCAAAAGAAAGTCATCAAGAGAGAACTAGGTACGAGTACGACTGTAGGACTACGACTTATAAATTCGCTGTGGAAAGTTAGCTAGTGAAAGCTACTTCTAATTTAACGTTTGAAATAGGGGACACAGTCATGACCTGTTACATATCCCCTGCTCCTTTCCACTGCCCTCTTCCACCAGTAAGGTGGCTTCATCCAGGCCATAGATTGTATCCATTTTGATCCCATGGAAAAGCAGGGGGTCCCATTATAATTGAATTGCACCAATACCTGCACGACACATAAGCAGTGGAAAGGAGCGGGGGAAGGGGCTGGGGGACATATAGCATTTTCGACACAGTCTGCTTGCTTTGTTTCCCCTACATTTATTACATGTCATAAAGCTGGTAAAAACAGATGACAAAAGGAGGTAATAAAAACAAGTTCGCAGTTTGTGAATTGCGATATCCGATTCAGTATTAGAAATCGTGAATCTAAGTCGGACGATTCGGATCTATTAAGTGAAAACGGATCTCCTTAGTAGTAACTGTGTTCGTTTTAAATCAGTTAAGTTGGCTAGTAGTCTCGATCACTAAACTGTCTCCAGAATTAGGCCAGTGGGATTTTATCTCAAGGCCTTAATGCAGGTGTCTTCTTAACTGCCAAACGCTTCTTAATGCAGGTTGATTGAGATTTCTTTAACAATCATCTTTAAACATCCACCGATCAACTGAACAAGATACTGCTGGATGTAATAAAATCCCAGTCCCATTCAATACTGATATGGCACGAGCGGAGGCAAATAGAAAAGTAACAGAACAAGGAGAATCCACTCCCAAAACGTAACACTCACTCCAATCCAGGGATATTCATTAAGTACAAACAGACCAAAAAGACTAAACAGGCCGCGACCAAACTAAACACACACCATCTAAAGACCTCCGACTCTCACCCCCATACCTGAAATGATTCTATCTTAGCATAATTGGTTGGTGATCTCAACATGGATATCCTCTCTGAATCAATGAAATTTTTGCCTCGCGAAATTCTTGACGCAACAAATAAACGAAGTTATCTTGTTCTCATGTACAAGTACAATAGAAGCTATTATATTTTGTCGTGTTATGCCAGGTTATGTACTGTAATTTGGTAGTATTTGAATTTTAACGAGTTGTGTTGTGCCAAGGCATCAACTTTCCATACGGAATACTTTACGGTCTAGACCCTTGTTGTTGTGAACACGGAAATCACGTAGGCGTCCACGTGTTCACAAACAATCTCAGCGTGAATTGAATATACGCATTAAAGTGTGAATATAGCATAAAATACATAGGTAGATGTTGATTCATTGATTCCAAACCCCGCGGGTTTGTCATGATCTCATCAACATCCAAAATGGTAGATTTAAGAAGTAAACACATAAATAAAGATATATGAATGCTAAACGTAAAGGAGACAATGATTTACGTGGTTCAAAGACTAAGGCCTACATCCACGGTCCTGGGGTATTCACTATGAGGTAAATGGTTACAAGAATAGTCGCAAGACTTTTAGTATTCATCAAACCCACAAAGTTGATGCTCATACTTACTTTCACCGATTTCTCTCCTATTCTCTAGTTCTCTCCCAATGTTCCTCCCCAATCTCCCGCTTGGAAGGGACATATATATAACTAATTTAAGTGGGTCCACCGGAAAAGAGCGTTGAAGTCTTATCTTTTTGTGCTCCGTGCATAGTCCGCGACTTCCTTATCATTCCCCGCCTTATATAATTCCTATGTTCATTACGCCGACCAACCCCGCTCTTCGTTGGTCATCCGACACGTGCCCTCCGAGAAAGACTAAATGCGAGTGGTGGGGCGGTCTGGGCCGCGCCAAAGCGGTGTCGTTTTCTCTTGTCACGTCCGTGTCAGCTGGACTTTCAAACCGCTGATTATATCTCACCTCGTGATGAGGTAAAGTGTAGCAGAGTAGCTCTTTGATGTTACGTGGGGATACCTTCCTTGATGCTCCTTCATCTTCGATCGTTGAACTTGACAGATGACACGCCATCTAGATCCCATGGATGCCCCTACGTGTCATCCACTTTTATGACGTGGCTCTACGTGGCTTTGCTAGTACACGTGGTGAGGGAGATAAATAAGTGTACTTACAATTTGCCCTCTTCTGTGATTGGGCGCCACTTTAGTTGGAAGAAGAATCGTGGTAATGCTTTTTATCTCTCTCTTCATAACTTCTCCTAAAAAGGAGTTATCTCGCATTAATTGTGCACGTTTCCCATATCCGCCATAAATGCCCCTCGATAGCTGGGACGGTTTTTTTGGTCCTATAAAAAGAAAAGAATGAAGGAATGTGAATTTAATTCACATTCTCTCGTTTATTCTCCGCCCCACTCTCTTCTTTCGTCTTCTTAACTTCTTCGCCACCATTATCGCCGCCGTCGTTGTTGCTACTACCGCCGCCGCCGTTGCCGTCGTTTACTTATTGAAGTTCGTAGGATTTTTTACTTTTTTACTCGCCATTTCTACCCTCGTTGAGTTCTTGATTTTCCTGGGTGATGAATCATGATGGGTTTCCATCTTATGTATATCATGGAATTTGAAAGTTGACGCCGCCGAGCCGTGTGTTTTACCTACCACTTTTGATTCTCTTTTTTTTTCTTTTGAGTTCGAGTAATAACTTGAGAGCTTAAGTAGTTGTAGATGAAATCTAGGTTTTCTTCACGTTTGTCAGCTGTTCTTGAGATTTTCTTGTTTTTCGATCTTCCTCGACTCGATTTGCACTTCTATTTGTGTTTTTGTCCGCAGATATATCCGATCGTCCGCGGTTCCTTATCAAACTCCTCCGTCAAGTCCTCATAGATCTCCCTGAGAGATTCCAATATTAGGGGTGGAACTTCGCCTCCTCTTACTCGTGGTGATCCTGGGATAGATTTAACGTCCTCATCCTCTAGTCGAGGCCTTCGCCAAAATAAGTGATCCGCCGCAGGGTCTAGATACGCCGTGACTCGTCCTAGAGATGGGTCTCCTAAGAAACGGCAAGAACCGCAAGCACCGAACTTCTAGATGTGCAGCTCTCTCCGCACCATGCCTCCACCACCGCGGACTAATCTTCCTTCGCTCAACCCGTGCCTAGTTCAGCAAGTCAACTAAGAATCGCCCTCCGAAGAGGAAGGCTACAGAGATAGAATCTTCTGAGATGTAGTTCCTCCTAAGAAGAAGGTAGCGGGTTCTGCGGAAGATGCTACGAGAGACGCTTACGAGGATGACTCTCATCACATTTTCGTCCTTACCTTTGGGTAACAAGAAGTTCACTTTCGCACACATCGATCTTAAAGCTTTCAAATTGAAGCACGGCCTTCAAGACTTCCAAGTGCGCTTTTATGCCCCCGATAAAGATATAACCTATGAGATGGTTACCAATTATCAAGATGATGCCTTTCATTTATTGACGACCGTGGGTGCGAGGCTGGTTTGATGTTGCCTTTGTATAAAGCTAGTGATGATTTCTACTACCGGGTCTTGTCTAGCCGCGATATCGCTAAGAAGAGTCATAATCGTGGGGTGCAGCAGCTGACAGAAATTATCTTCGCCATCTCCGAGAATGCTATCTTCGTAGCAAAGGGCAAACGATGATGACCTCGCTATACTCCCAAATTAGAAGAGGAGAAAGGGTGGTATACTCCTCGAAAATTTCAACAAGTCCTTTTGAGATTATGTTAACAGAAGACACGTAAGCCGTGGTCTCCGTGAGTCTCATGGAATATTCCTCTTGTTAAGGGGGAAATTCGCCTTTGAGAGAGGTAAGTGATTCCAAGATGGCGAGGATTCCCGGTGTCAAGGTCTTCCTATTCCCGCCGATGAGAGAATTAAGCGTGATCATGACTATGAGTGGTCTTCCACCGCTCTTGAAGTTGTTGGTCCGTGGGTCTATGGTTGGGTCCTGACCCCATGGTTGGCAAACCATCGCTGACAGCTTCTATCGCGAAGCCTCTCCTTCTCGTTATGCCCACACGCTCTTGGCAGATGAGTTTTGAAGGTATGGATTTTGCTTATAATCGTGATGTTGATGACGCGGAAGACGAAGATATCTCCGATGCTAACCCTCCTCCGCAGAGTACTAATATTGCTAAGGTGTGTTGTTTGTATTCTACGTATATATGCCCTTCGTTTTCTTAAGTAATGTTGATTATGCCAAGGAAAGGAGATACAAATGGCTCTTTTAATCATTATGTCTCGCAGTGCTTAGAAAAAAAAAGATCAATCCCAAACAATCAAATTCTCCCACCGAAGATTCTACGCACTTTGAGGATGTGAAACCCTGCTGAATGGTGACGAGGATGTTTCCGATGGGGAAGAGCGGATTGAGACTTCTCCGCCTTTCAAGAAGGAAATAGTATTGCTGGTGGGGGGCGCTCATGGAGGTGATGGTGATCGTGCCACCGGTGTTGGTGTTGGTGATCGGCCACCGGGTGGTGGTAGTGGTGATCGTGCTAATCGTGGTGGTAGTGGTGACGTGCCCTGGTGGTGGTGGTGATGTCGTGTCTGGGGGCCGCTAAGTGGCTGGGGCCGCGGTATTGAGGTTGGTAAAGATCGGGTCGCAGAGATGCTGGCATTGGCCTCGCAGCGGGCCGTTGTAGACAAGGGCAAGGGAGTTGCTCTTGGTAGTAGTGACAAGGATGGGGATGCTACTGTGAGTTCTCCTTGGTAAGGTTTTATCCGGGAACAATCTTTGACATGGCCGCATGCTATGGGGCTTGTCTCGATTTCAACCTTTCTCAACCGGTGATGACTTGGATGTTCTTAAAGGTAGTCATGAGGTGGGTCAAAGACGCGGATCCGATGGCCGAGGTTTTGGAGGTTCATCCGAGGGTTTTGTTGGCACTTCCTCCGCCGCTAGCTGGCTTTGGTGCAAGGGCCACGGGTGCTTCACTTGGTGGGAAGCCTCGATTCTTCCTCGCATTATTTCTCGCGGTCCTTGATTGCGGATGGTGATAATGCTATTTTGGCTTGGCTTAAAAAGAAGAACTTGCTTGTCGGGTCGCATCCCGCCCTTTGATTGTAGGGGAAAAGAGTTCTGACTCTTTACTCGCAGTATATGAGCTAACCTCCGAGGAGGTGGTAGATGAAGAGTGGGACAAGAATCTTGTGGCCACGGATTGATCTCGTGGTGAATCCTCCCCTACCGTTGCCGGTATGATGGCTATTGCCGATGGGTACCAAGATCATATCCCCAAGCAGCTGGTTATTGGAGGTTTGACCGCTTCTTTCTAACCCCGATTTTACTTAGGTGTGTTATGTGAACTAATTTCCCTTTTGATCAATAGATGATGAGGAGTGAGTATTGTAACCATAATCTTACCGCTTCTTCAAGGCTAAGTCTCTGCAAGCTAGAAGCTAAACTCCGCCATCGTGAAGAGATGCTTTGAGTGTTGAAGCCGCGGCCTCGCTAAAGATGAGGAAATAGCAGAGTCAAGGGTCTCGCATAAGCGCAAGGAACAAAGCAGACGTGGGAAGAGGCAAAGCCGCGCTTCCGAGCTAGCTTGGTCAAGGGCAAAGGGAGGTGGCCGAGAAGAATTCTTCGTCTATTTCAGTCTCAAGGCTCCTCTTCTTTGATTATTAGATGTTCCTTATATGTTCTCGAGTTATCTTCTTCTTCCCTCCTCCCCGCTGTACTATCTTCAGTGGGTGGAATCCCCGAGTGATGTGGCTTCTGGGGTGAGAGAATTGGCAAAAGGTCGTATTGCCGAGTTAGTTGAAAACTCAAGAGTGAATCAAATAAAAATGGAATGCTCACGGATGTCCATAATGCTATGGCCAAGAATGGCGTAAGAAAAGTTTTGCTTGGTAGATCCGCAAAATCAAAACAACCATGACCGTCATTTATTCAACGGGCTCTTTTATGGACGCGGATAATCTTGAGAAAGCCCGCGCCGATTTCCACTCTAAAAGCTAATCTTAATGTCATGGAAGAAGAATCAGGCAAGCGCTGTTTCTTCTCATCCCTCATATGTGCGGCTTATATGCAACGCCTTGCTAAGGAAAGAGATGACGCAGGCGGAATCTGGCGCTCTTAGTAGTGCCTTATCCGCGTCTCGAGCCGATGTAGCCTGTCAAAGTTGAGCATGAGAAAACTTAGAGGTGACTATGTACCGTCTTAACAAGGGGTTGGAATCAAGAATGATGAGGTTAACCGATATCATCATTCGAACTCAATGCTTCGAGATGACCTAAGCGCGAAGTCAAGATGCTCATAATCTTCTCGCAGTAGATTATGATAGGTTATCAAATGAATATGATTATGCCATACCGGACTCATGTTAACCATAGTGAAGGTATACGCCTTTGTCTTCGAGTGTGCTTTGTGTTGTATTTGTTATAACTCATTGTCCTTTCTAATATCCGCAGAGCTCCAAGGATGCCTTCAAGTCATGCGGATGGCAAGTTTGCCGAAGCTCTGGCCTAAGGTAGTTCAATTGAGGGCCAAGTCAATTACCATCGTGGTCTGGCCTTGTCTCAGAGGAAGCGCTCAAGCAAGCCAATCAAAAGGTGGACCATCTTTCCACTTCCCTAAATCAGATGAGATGAAGAGTGTAGCTATAGGCTTCAAAGGAAGGCTATGTAAGAGATTAACAGTGACTTTTGGTGAGATTGAGTTGGATCTCAAGAAGAACCATGGACTAACCAAGAATTACACTCTGCTCGTCCCGTGCCCGCGCCTCCCTTGTGTTCCTCCGCCCTTCCTCTCGGTGGTAGTGTTCTTCGCTGTTCAAGGATAAACCCGCGGATAATGCTCCTTCTCAAAAGAGATCATAGCTAGTATGCTAGGGATTGATCTCGCTGCTTAGCCTTCTTGGCGTTTTTGCCGCTTTTTTGCTAGGCTTGTAATCAATCCGCTAGGCTTGTAATCAATCACGTGTATTAGATCAAACTTTAGCGTTTAAATCAATTTGTATTTTGTTGAATTCGCATCTATTGGCTTTATAAATCAAGTTAATATAATTAGTAATTCCATAATGTTTGTAATCCAAGGATGTTGATCTTTGGAATTTGAGAAAGTGTATTGCTCGTGCAATTCAGTAGGTTGATATCCCTCGGAATTGTCTTGTGACTCGTCACCCCGTCCGCCTAATTCCTTGGCGCAGGATTTCGAACGTGGGGGTCCGCCGACATTCAAGGATATATTCCATTGAGTTCGCGGTTTATAATATTGCTCGGATATCTCATTCTCAGGAAGTCACCGGTCATACACTTATAGACACTTATGGGGAGTTCCGAGAGATTGCATGTGTATGCTTTGCATGGATATTCCCAGATATTGCAAAGGTATGATCCACGCTTTGTAAAGTGACCTTCCTCTTATTAAAGTATAATGCAAGTTCTTAATAATAGTAATCGCACAATGATTTACGTGGTTCACCTCCTAAGGCCTACGTCCACGGGGTAACGATAGTGTCGATATTTTATTAAGATGTGGCATGGTTTTCAATGTACATTCATATTTCGTTCTTTTGTTGATCTCCCTATGTACGATGGGTATGTGAGTGGTATATGCGTGTGTCCCATATGGTATTGGTTGTTGGTATTGAATAAATTGAAATGCGTGTGGGTAATGAGTAGAATATGACACTTGAAGATGAAAGCTTGGATTGATGAAAAGTTAAGGCGCGTTACTCCTTCATCGAGATAGAAACATGTGGACTTGTAAGTCAATTTTTCTTCTTCCGAAATGCATAAGCAGTGATAGATTACGGGTAGTATGGCTTGAGATATTTGGCATTCCATTTGATGCATGAGGATTTCCCCTTTCAAATTACGTATAGATAGTAAGAGCCATTCTCGCGATGTCGTGTATTACGTAGGGTCCTCCCCAAGTTGGTGCTAATTTTCCCACTTCTTTTCTCTGGTATTGGGAATGGTCCTTAACACATACCGCCCTTCTACAAAATTCCTAAGTTTCACTTTTTTGTTATATTCTCCGGCTAGCCTGCTACTGGTAGTTTTCCATTCTTTGCAAGTGCCGCTTCTCTCCTTTCTTCGAGATCGCTGCTTTTCCAACATCATGTCCGTGGTGAGGTTCTTCTCCCATGCTTCGTCTTTGTTGTTGGTAGTAGAATTTCCGTAGGGATTACCGCTTCGCTCCATACGTGAGTAAAAACGGAGACTCTTTAGGTAGCCGATCTTCGAGTTGTCCCGTATGCCCACGTAACGTTATGTAACTGCTCACACCACCGCCCCTTGTACTCGCTCTAGTTGTTTTTTTTAAGGATAAGTGCCAAAGTTTTGTTTGTGGCTTCTGCTTGTCCATTGCTCTGTGGGTATATGGGGGTGGATTTGTTTTTTCGAATTTTGAGGGTGTCGAACAGCAAGTCGATATTCTTTCCTTTGCAACTGTTTATCGTTGTCGGAAACTATCTCTGCGGGGATGCCAAACTCCGCAAATGATATTTTGAAAATAAAAGTAAAGACGTCCAATCACGAATTCTTGCCGTGCCTTGGCTTCTACCCATTTGTCAAGTAATCCGCTGCCACTATTAGAATCTTCTTTTCCCTGGCCCCCGATACGAGCTGGCCCACTATGTCGATACCCCATTTTGCAAAGGGCCACGGACTGCCCACGTAGTTCAACTTTATGGCTGGGGCGTGATTCGTTGCCAAATCTTTGACATTCCTCGCACCTTTGCGCCATTCTGGCCGCGTCTCGGATCATGGTTGGCTAGTAGTAGCCCCGCGTCTTTGCCTTATCTACAAGGGACCTCATTCCGCTGTGATTCCCCGCGTCTCCTCTATGGATTTCTTTCAAGATGCCATGTCCCTCGGATCGGACAGCAATGACGAAGTGGCCCGAGGAATGATTTTCTCGTATAAGGTTCCGTCTCTTAGCTCGTACATCCTCGCCTCGGGATTGTACTTTCCTAGCATGTTTGGTGTCCTCGGGGAGTTTCCCTTCCTCAAGGAAAGAATGGATTTCGATTCTCCAATCTTCTTCCGATCGAATCGCTGCCCCTCATCCGCTTGTCGCATGATGTCATCGTTCGAAGTCGTCGAATATGTGCTCTCCGATATCATATTCGAGATATCTTCCTCCCTAGACTTGCGTTTGGTTAGCCGCGCACATCTCTTGGGGCTTGATGGATGGTTCGTACACTCTTGTTATCTTGATTGCTTTGACATCCTCGTTCTTGAACATGGCTGATATATATGCCAAGGCATCCGCGTGCCTCGAGCTCCTTCCTACGCAGATGTCGGAACTTGATTTTTGGTATTTGGGAAATCAACGTTTGCACCGTGAGCCATGTATGCCATTAGTGTCTCGTCAGACACATTGTATTCGTAGCCTATCTCGCCGTATGATTAGTTGTGAGTCACTTGTCAACCGCACTTTTGTATCCCCATTTCAATTATCAAGCTGAGAGCATGGACCACTCCTTCGTACTCTACGATGTTATTTGTATGGCCTTCAATTTCCAATCAATGCGTGCACGATCCTATCCCCGGGTGTGGTGATGACGATGCCTATCCCCGCGCCTCTCTATTTTTGGAGCCGCCAACAAAGACCTCCCATTGTCGTGGGTTTGCCGGTTCAAAAAAAAATTTATTTGGCTCCTTTTGCTTTTCTATTTCTCGGGCGCCCATGTCCCTCCATCCTTGTATGCGCACCTCTTCTTCGTGGTCCAAAGGTAGGTCTCGCTAGGGAAGTCTCGCTAACACTTGTGATTTCGAGAGTGTTGAAGCTCATAGTGGATGTTGAATTGGTCGAGGTACGTGTTCCATTTTTGCTATGCGTCCTACCTTTCCCGCCCTTTGAGGATGGCTTCTAAGGGTGCTCGACATGGATACGATGTCATGCGTTAAGAATTACGTCCTCAGCTTTAAGGTAGACCATACGATGGCTAAAATCAATTGTTCGATTCTTGTGTAGTTTCTTTCCGCGGAATTCAGGGTCTTGCTGACATAGTAGATTGGCTGCTCCTCCTTTGTGTGGGTCCCGACCAAGATCGCGCTTTCCGCATCATCCGTTGCCGCAATGTACAATGCCAAGACTTCGCCGTGGTCCGGTTTCAAGTATAGGGATCTCCGCTAGGTACCGCTTGATGCCTAGGAAGGCTTCTTCAGATTCTCGCAGTACTCCACTCAAATTTCGTTCCCTTCTTTAGTATGTTGAAAAGAGTTTGCATCTATCCGAGGATCTCGAGATGAACCTTCCCAGAGCCGCTAGGGATCCATTGAGCTTTTGTACTTCTTTTAGGTTCTTTGGAGATGGCATGTCTACTATGGCTCGGATTTTGGCAGGATCTACTCAATGCCCTTTTTTGTCACTGTGTACCCAAGGAATTTTCAGGATGTTACTCCAAAGTGCATTTCTCTCGGGTTTACCTTCATATTGTGTTCTCTCATAGCTTCAAGATGTCCTCGTGTCTTGGTGATGGTTCTTCCTCAATCTGTTTTTACGAGCATATCATCAACGTAGACCTCCAAGGTCCTGCCAATCCATGGCTTGAAAATAGCATCGACCATCCTTTGTATGTTGCTCCTGCCTCCGGAGTCCGGAAAGGCATCCTCACGTAGCAATAGAGGCCGTAGGGGTGTGTAAAATGTCGTATGTTGCTGATCTTCTTCGCTAAAAATAGTTGATTGTACCCGAGTATCCGTACATGAATGATAGCTCTTCGTATCCTTCTCATCGCGCCGACTAGTTGATCAATGCCGGGTAGTGGGTAACTCGTCCTCGGGGCACGCATTGTTCAAGTTGGTGAAGTCGATGCATTCCGACCCCACCACTCTTCTTTGGTACTATTACCATGTTAGAGATCCAAGTAGGATATTTGACTTCTTTTATGAAACCAGCCTCTCCAAGCTTTGTGACCCGTTTTATCGCTTTGTGATACTCCGTAGCCACCTTTCGTATCTTTGTCTTACCGGGGTGTGTGGGTTTAACGCGCAGCTCATGTTGTACTTGTCTTCGGGGTCTATTCCGGCATGTCGAGATAGTTTCACGCGAAGATGTCCGCGTATTCCTTTAGTAGTTTGATAGTCCGAATTGTCCTCGGTGTTGGTATTATTGAACTCGATTTTGTACTAATATTGTGTTTTTATTTATTTTTAGGTATTTTTGGAAATAAATATTTTTTTTGGAAAAATCGTTCAAAAAGTTGCGCGGAACACCTTTGAGGACATTTGCTATTCGGACTCCCACTTTGGATAAGGGGTAACCCAATTACTAAGGGGCACCTCAGTTGGGCACTGCTATTCGCACCCCCGGTTTGGTTAGGGGACACCATCTTCAACATTTCAAATTCGCTTTTGGAAAGCTTTTGGTGCAATCGCGAGGTCAATTAGGGATCATCTTTTGACGTGATTTCATGAGACTCAATGGCCGATTTTTGTTGGATGGGTTTAATTCACCTCAACAGGGATGGTAATGATCATCGTTTGTACCAGAACCGACTAGAATGATGGGTTTAATGATTGAACAATTCAAGGTTTATCTTCCCCGCGGAAACCCCGTTAGGAATTTGGACAAGTTTGAGTGAGACTCGAGCGTTGGATTTAGTTGATTTGGGCCTGGTTGAACCAAATAGGGATGGTAATGATCCCGCAATCGATAGGATTGGGCTGCAACGCTGGTTTTGGAAGTAAAACGTAGTTTTTAAGAGAACACGGATTCTCTGTGTTGTTCTTTGGAAGTTACGTGGTTATATATGCCTTCGACGATTTGGACTCGCCTTATGAGTGTTTTCTCGTGTTTGGAGTGTGTTTTTAGCAATCATGCGCGCATGGGAAGATAAAACAGGGAAGAAAATATTCCCGAGTTATGGTTTGACAAATGGAGAAGATTGGAGAGTTATTACGGAGTTATTCTTTGTTCTTTCGAGTATAAAAGGGCCCGTGGGATCATATACAAAGGAGGGGAGAGCTTGGGGAGAGTTTAGCTAGTTAATAGGTTGAGAAATCAAAGTTGCAGAGCATATTTTTTTCGCTCATGGAAGATGGAGAACACGAAGAACAGACGGCCAGAAACCGTCGTTCTTCAACAGTGTTAATGACTCGCTGTTGTGGGTCGTAGTTTGGAGGCGGACTTAAACCAACAGTATTGGCGACAGAAAGGTTTTATCGTTCTTTGTAACAGCTCGGTTTGTAACACTTATAACTGTTACAAACCCGGTTTTTATTTGATATCTCTCCTTTCATCATTTGTAAGCACCTTTGAGCAATAAAATCATATTTTGAGTGTGTTTCCAACATGATGAGCTAAAACCCATCTCCGGGACGACTGACGGAGTCAATCTCATCATGTGGTAAATTAAATTAATTCCTTAATTACTTTTTGCACCGATTTTTAATGATTTATGATTTCTATTAATTATTTGTTATTTTGTCCGATGTCGCATGCTTAGTTTAAATTACTTTTGATGCGTCATGCTTACGATTTGAGATAATGTTTTATGAAATCTACTTTGGCAAAGAATAGAGTTAGCGTTTCTTTTATTTTGAGCGATAATTGCCTAGGATTAATTTCAACCACTTGAATATGAAAGTCAAGAAAACTGGAGTCCCAAAAGAACGCTCTTCATCCCGTGACAATTTTTGTATATATTTTTCTTTTATTTTCTTTTTATTAATTCTTAAAATAAATCTCGTCAAGTCCGAGTGAACGACAACCCTTTATTACTACAACATCATTGAAAATAAACATCAATTTTTGGCGCCACTGACGCGGACTTGTGTATAGATTTGTTTTTAGGTTTTATTATTTTATTTTATTTTTTTTATTTTTATTATTATTTGTTCCTTTTACGCGTTTTGGTTTTTTCTATTTGCTTTAGATTTGTTGAAGCTTATATAAAAGAGAAAGTGTTGAAAAGTAAAGTGAAGCCAAAGAAAGAAAGAAGAGAGAAAATCCAAAGGAGTGAAGAGGAAAATTTTGTATATAGTGTAATTAATTTTTATTATTATTTTTTTTTTAGAAACTGTAATTAGGTAATTATCTTTGTAATTTTTATTTTTATTTTTTGGACTTCTTAATTTTGACTTTAGTTTTGGACTGTTGGACATTTTTTTTTAAAACCCTAAGGAAGGGTTATTTAAATATAAAGCGCACAGGAAGGACGACGATTACGATATCGTCTCGCCCCGGGTTCGTACATGACATAGGAGTCGTGGCCCGAGTCGACTTCAACGGTTCATCCCCGTCCGGAATGGGATGTAAGAATTCTAAACACCCGCGAATCCCCGCCAGCGGGTTTACTCTGATGATTTTGTATGCATATATGTTGAGGTATTGAAAACGGCCGCTTAATTCCCTAGTAAAGGGCAAGGACTAGCCATACAAGATAAGGGTTCGGATTTCATCACCGTTCTCTTCTTGCCCGCCTTAGGAAAACAAAACCAAACGCGAACCTAAGCTTAAAATACCGACTAGAACGAGACCGATAGGGTAACGAGCTTAATAGGAAAGTCATTCAAAAATATTGGTTACTCTTAAAGCATACTTCGAAGTTCATGATGGTTTCGTGAGTTGAATGCGTGATCGCGCCGCCTTGTAATGCGGTGAGGCCTTGGGTATCAAAGCTCCACGCAACTTCCTCGCCTCTATTCAACTTACTTAAACTCTGATTGATTCCGGAGGGGTTTGCTTAAATTGTAACGAATTCCCTTTCGAAGGATTAGAAGATGGTCTAGAAACAATCTAAGTGGAGCCATCATGCTTTTTGTTTACTAGAAATCATTAGGTTTGTTGTGGTCGAGTCAGCCTTGTTTGTGTTTGTGTAGAATTCCTTGCAGCTTAGGATGTCAAAGCGGTATTATAATAGCCATCACAATGAATATGAATATCCAACCGAACATTATGGACATCACTCTTTTTATGACCATAGTGTGAATATTGGTTGGGAACGCCAACCTTTGGAAGGTTATGGGTCATACCATGGTGAGCCCAATTACTATCCACATGTGCATCTGGCCATTCGAGCAAGAAGATTATAGTAATAGTTCTTCGTCTCTAGAGGATACAATCAAACTTTTGAAAAGTAGTCCTTATTATGATCCTTCTGTTCCTCTTCCTTCTCTAGAAGATATCCTCAATAGATTAACTCAAAACTTAGATCCCAACACTAAGGGAACTTTCTTTGGAGGAGACCTTGAGAGGATAGCGAGTCGACACGTAGACTTGAGTTAGAGACGAAGGAAAGTATTGCTCGAAATAACTTGAATTTCCAATATAGTGTATCCAATAATACCTTTGAGAATGAAGATAGTTATTCACATAATCAAGGTGACGAGGTTAGAATTGGTAACACTACTTGTTTAGATGAGGTTCGATCATTTTCATGTTTTTATAATAATGATTATGATGAGGATAGTGTTGATGAAGAATTCAAATAAATAGGCATAGTGATCGGGAATTTATTACTCCGATTGAACTTTATAATGATAGTACTATTTCTGGTTCAAATCCAAATAATTTTAATAATTATTCACCTATTCGAAAGGACGAGGATTTGACTAGAGATGCCACCGTTTTAGACGATGTAGTTCATGATCCTTTATCCTACAATATATTGGATAATCCATTATTTGATGTGCCTATAAGTGAATCAGAGGAAGTAACTATGATTAACACCTTAGTTAACGAGCCTTTAATAGAAACTTTCGCCGATAATCCTCTATATGATTGTGATGATGGTTTAGAGGAAAGAGTTTACCCCGAGAATACTGTTTTAGAGTCTAGTGATTTAGAAACACTAGTCTTAGAAGACGATATACTCAGAGATGAGTAAGGATGCATTACCTAATAATAACTTAGAAGAATCAATTGACCATTTTCGTGATTCTGATGTTCTCGAAATTAGGGAAATTGTGACTAGTCTATCTAGAGACACCGAAAACTCTAAGTTTGGGGGTGATTATCACTCTTAGTGCCTTACCTTTAACTCTCGTAAAGTCCTCTCACTTAGACCGGACATCCGTGCCTCAACCATGTTACAAGATTATCTTCATACACTTTTTCCGAACCTAGTTGTGTCCATAAAGAAGTTCGCTTGTTAGAACCCCATCCTCTGGTTGATGTGGTTAACCTGTGCTATGATACCACGATTGACTTTGTTTTCCCACCAAAACCTTCCTTCCAATTGTGGGAACATATAAGTTTCAGATGTGTCAATTATTAAGTTTTAAGACTAAACCTAATTACTTTAGGATATTAGGTTGAAACATTTGCTTAAGGAAGACCACCAATCTTATTGTGGTCTACTGTGTAAGTCAAAACTGATTAACTTAGAGGATCCTCAATTATTCAGTTATTATTATGTGCTTCTAAGTTTTTATTTGAGTTTTTCCACTCTAGAACTCGAACATTCGGATCTAACTCATGAGGAAACGCAACCCATGAAAATTTGTTATCTAGACCCTTTTATAAAGCTCCGAACCAGAACCACAACTAGATGTAGTTGTCTTAAAAATAGATAAGGTGTGTTGGATATCTTCCTGGTCTCAGTCTCTCTTCTTGTGGTTAGCACTTTTTGATCCAGATGACCTTGCAGCTATTTTTAGTCGCTACTATATGATTCTTCGAGGTGACTAATCCCTTCCAATGTCCTGGGTCAAGACTTTAAACTTAGCACTTCTTGGGAGGTAACCCATGCTCTTGCAACACGGTAATATTTTTCCTTAAACTCTTTGCTTCAAATGGTAACAATTTCTCCTTGTTCATGTTTTTAATTTTAAATCTTTAGAACATTGAGGACAATGTTAGATTTAAGTTTGGGGTATGGGAGAAACTTTTAGTTGCATTTTGAAACTTCTAGCGTCACATGGTATCCGGTTAGCTAAGTTTACATACTGTTTCTCACCGAAAAGATAGAAATTGGAATGCTAGGGATAACAACCTATTGAGACATTAGAGAAAAAGACATTGAGATCCTTGAAATTCAGGAGAGAACTTGTTCCTTTTAGAGGGTAACCGTGATGGACCTAACCATCCATGATAGAAAGGCAAGTAGGTCAGGAAATGCCAGAAAGACAAAGCAACCTCACAATGTAGTCTTGGTTACTGGATTACGACTCTCTCTCAGTAGAAAGTTATCATCATCAACAAACAGAGCGACATCAAATCTATGAAGAAAGTTGAAGACGTTTAAGGTTTATAAGCAACAATAGAAAATCAGAATTCAAAATCAAGGGTTACAAGAATTCAAAAGAGCAAGAAAAATCAAATGATATAAGTTGTTGAAGTTCATGATACTAAGACATTATAAAGTTGCGAAGATCCAAGTGTTAAATTCTTCTTCGTGATGGCCATGTAAATTTTTGTCTTGTTATTACTCAAAAAAAAAAAAAGGCCATAGGGAAGTCTAAATCTATAAGGAAGGAATCAAGAGAAGAGTTAATTGTCAAGGTTCTACGAGGTTCAAGAGTTTATCATCAACAGATTGAAGACCGAAGAAGAGGTTATTTCTAATGAGCACTATGAGAGAGTCGAAAAAAAGATACATTTGGTTGATTTGTTAGTCCGCTTTCAACTGGCACAAGATCTTTCTAGATCGGGTTTAACTCATCACACGTAATTAGTCCAAATTGCAGCGTATGTCCCTCATATTTTTCTCTCCTAATCTTATCCAAACAAATCAATGGGACGCATTCTACAATGTTTATCTAGTTGTGTAGCGGATATCTTTTTATCTAGCAAAGTGTTGGATGTGTCTCCTCTTTTTTCTTCGGCTTTAGAGCCGACACCATTAATTTCTCCGCATTCTAGTCACTTGGAGATAGGTCGAGAATTTGTATGTCCTCATAGCTCTTGGATACTGTGACCAATTAGAAGTCATGGTTTTGTGGGTACACTGCAAACCCTTCTGAGACAACACTCCGCCACTAGGGCCACCTAGTGGGTTCAAATGATTTTTATTTTCTAGAATAAATTTGCTCGAGGACCAGCAAATAATAAGTTTGGGGTATTTGATAGACACATTTTTTGTGTCCGAATTGTCCTCATAGTGTTGGTATTGTTGGAACTCGATTTTGTACTAATATTGTGTTTTTATGTATTTTTAGGTATTTTTGGAAATAAATATTTTTGGAAAAAATCGTGTCTTAAAAGTTGCGCTGAACACCCTGAGGACATTTGCTATCTGACTCCCACTTTGGATAAGGGGTAACCCAATTACTAAGGGGCACCTCGCTTGGGCACCCGCTATTCGCACCCCGGGGTTTGGTTAGGGGACACCATCTTCAACATTTCAAATTCAGTTTTAAGGGAAAGCTTGTGCAAATCGCGTAATTAGGGATCATCTTTTGGACGTGATTTCATGAGACTCAATGGCTGATTTTTGTTGGATGGGTTTAATTCACTCAACAGTGATGGTAATGATCATCGCTTGTACCGTAACCGACTAGAATGATGGGTTTAATGATTGAACAATTCTCGGTTTATCTTTCCCGCGAAACCCCGTTAGGAATTTGGACAAGTTTGAGTGAGACTCGAGCGTTGGATTTAGTTGATTTGGGCCTGGTTGAACCAAATAGGGATGGTAATGATCCCGAATCGAGAGGATTGGGCCGCAACGCGGGTTTTGGAAGTAAAACAGAGGTTTAAGAGAACACGGATTCTCTGTGTTGTTCTTTGGAAGTTACGTGGTTATATATGCCTTCGACGATTTGGACTCGCCCTTATGAGTGTTTTCTCGCGTGTTTGGAGTGTGTTTTTAGCAATCATGCGCATGGGAAGATAAACAGGGAAGAAAATATTCCCGAGTTATGGTTTGACAGCGAGAAGATTGGAGAGTTATTACGGAGTTATTCTTTGTTCTTTCGAGTATAAAAGGGCCTGTGGGATCATATACAAAGGAGGGAGAGCTTGGGGGAGAGTTTAGAGCGTTAATAGGTTGAGAAATCAAAGTTGCAGAGCATATTTTTTCTGCTCCTGTGGAAGAAGAAGAACACGAAGAACAGACGGCCAGAAACCGTCGTTCTTCAACAGTGTTAAAGACTCGCTGTTGTGGGTCGTAGTTTGGAGGCGGACTTAAATCAAATGATAATAGCGACGTAAAGGTTTTATCGTTCTTTGTAAACAGCTCGGTTTTTAACACTTATAATCGTTACAAACCCGGTTTTTATTTGATATCTCTCCTTTCATCATTTGTAAGCACCTTTGAGCAATAAAATCATATTTTGAGTGTGTTTCCAACATGATGAGCTAAACCCCATATCCTGGGACGACCGGGACGGAGTCGAATTTCATCATGTGGTAAATTAAATTAATTCCTTAATTACTTTTTGCATCGATTTTTAATGATTTATGATTTCTATTAATTATTTGTTATTTTGTCCGATGTCGCATGCTTAGTTTAAATTACTTTTGATGCATCATGCTTACGATTTGAGATAATGTTTTATGAAATCTACTTTGGCAAAGAATAGAGTTAGTGTTTCTTTTATTTTGAGCGATAATTGCCTAGGATTAATTTAGAACCACTTGAATATGAAAGTCAAGTAAAATCAGGGTGTCCCAAAGAACGCTCTTCATCCCGTGACAATTTTTGTATATATTTTTCTTTTATTTTCTTTTATTAATTCTTAAAATAAATCTCACAAGTCCGAGTGAACAACAACCCTTTTATTACTACAACATCATTGAAAATAAACATCATAGTTTCACCAGCGAGGCTTCGCGTTCTTCGTCCATTAGAGTTCCTATCTTGATCTTTTTGGATTCTCCTCCGTCCCTATGTTAACTTCCTTCACCGCCTCCAAGGATGTGAATGTGGGTTTTGGTTCCCCAAGGTGAGGAACTTTCTTTAATTGCTATTTTGGTAGGCTCGGACTCTTTGTTCGCGAGAGCATCCTGGTTAGCAGCTGATGTTGATGCTTCCATGTTCCCTACGGAGTTCCCTTGGACAAGCTTTTCCTTGAGATTCCTTCCAAGTATTCATCGATGGCTTTGTCTTTGGATGTTGCCTTGTTTCGAGCTCCTACGGGTTCTTCTTTTCTCATCTTCTTCATTGTTGAGTTGTATTTGCATTGCTCGGCATTCCTTTGCGGAAGCTTGATCACCCTTGATCTCCATTACTCCTAGGGGAGTAGGAAACCTAAGGTATTGATGGTAGGTGGCTGCGACTCCCTTAAGCTTGTGGACCCATCTTCGTCCCAATAATGGCATTGTAGGGTGAAGGCGCGTCCACCACACCGAAGAGAGTGTCGACTTTCATGGGGACTGCGTCCACCTCGCAAAACAATAACCCCGAGAGGCTTCGTAGCCGTACCATTGAACCCATAAATGGTATAGTGCGAGGTCAAGAGTTGCTCGTCATTAAGCTCCATACGTTTGAAGGTATCGTAAAAACAGACATTTACGGAGCTCCCTCCATCGATGAGGATTTTCTTTATGTTGCATCCTCGCGATTGGCAAGGTGAGGATCAAAGGATCATTATGATCTTCCATGTCATCCTCAATGTCCTCGACCTCGAAGGTTAGAGGTGCGTCCATCCATTCTTCGTGATCTTCCGCTATTTCCGTCTAAATTGTAAAGCTCACAATAGTCTTCAAATTGCTTCCTCAATCTTTTCCCCTATTTGTGCGCTTAGGGTTGGTTCTTTGCTTTCCGAGCAGGATATAGTATTCACCGTGCGATTACCCTGCGGCAATTGGACTCATTTTGCGTTTGGCCTCGTCTTCCGTCCCATCCTTCTCTACATATTTTTGAGATCCCCGCATCTATCGCCTTTTGTATCACTATCTTGAGATTTTTGCACTTCTCGTTGGGTGCTCGTAGAAGCAAAGTGGAAATCATAGTACTTTTGGATTCCTCCGAGTTTGGTGGTTGCTTCCCCTGACCGGGGGCCGGTCCTAAGTTTTCGCGGTCCTTGATCTCCTTTAAGATGCGTGAGTAGCCGGTATTGAGCTTCGTGTAGACTCGGTCTTCAAATTTTCTACCACTCCTTTTGTGGTCGTCTTTCGATCCTTTTCGTGTCCGCTGGATCTGTTTGCTTGTTCCGCGGAGTTGGTCCGTGGAGGTCGTTGAGCCTGTGCTCTTGGGTTGTCTCGTTGAATTTCTTCCAACCTCGCATGTTTTTCGATGAATATCCTCAAATCTCCCTGTGGTTGGGGTGGTACCGTGGATTTCGACAAACAATGGGCTCATCCGGTCAAGTCCCCATTTGTAACAGTTAATACTCACCATGGGGTCCACATGTCCTATGGCTTGACATATCTTGTGCCACCTATCCGTGTATTCTCGAATGGACTCCTTATATTTGATTTCAAGCGAGAAGAGCTTGTCCATCCCTCGTGTTCACAACCTTGTTATACATGTAGGTGGCCAAGAACTTTTGGTGAGCTGATCATACGAATCAATGCATCCCGGGCTTGAGGTTATCAAACCAAGATAACGCGGATCCTTTCAGTGCTTGAAGGGAAGTATCTCGCATAGTATAGCCGCTCGTCATGGTCCCACCTGGCCATTACTCGTTGTAATATCGTAGGTGGGGCGGCGGGATCCGCGGACCCGTCGTAACACTCAAAGGATGGGACCGAGATACCCCCGCGAAATGGTAGCCGTAGCCAACCGGGCCGCTAGTGGGGTAGTGTTGGCCTCCTTCATAACCTCCGTTCTAGTCGTCCACCTCCTTGCCCGGTCTTGATTTGATTGATCTCTGCTAGCATCTCCGCACGAAGACTCTCCATTGCAAAACAATTGCTCGTCCGAATGGAAGACCGCGTCTTCCTTGTAGGTTGTGACATCGTGGCCTCCTCTTCATCATAGTAGTCAAGTTTCGGATGGTAGTCCGGGGTCGACCTTCTATTGTTCCGCGCACCTCTTTGGGGTATTCTTCTTTGATTGACTACCGCAGGATGTTTTTGAGGATCATCCTCCGGTCTCTATTCTGCACCGCAGAGTTAGCCTCGCCCCGTTGATTCTCTAGCTCCGCGCTTTGGAGGATCTTCTCTAGTTGCTTTGGTTCTCTTGGGCTAGTAAGGCCACCGCGTCCGCGTATGTCTGGTGATTCCTTTTTAGCTCTTCTAGTTGCGCCAATATTTGCGTAGACTGGTTTGATTCTTGATTTGGCGTTCCTGCTTGCAGTTGTGCGTTTTGTTCATTGGTCGGCGGCATCCCGTAAGGAAGGTTATGGATTGCGATTTCGCTCATCGCTTCTCGAGGCTCGGTGGGCTCCGGTTGTAGCCGTCACTTTGGAGGCGACCACTTGAGAAGCTCCTACGTTAGGTGTAGCGCTCTTGCCGCCGCGCCTTCTTTGCTTCCATTGCAATGATGCCCGCATCTAAAAGTAATGTGCTTTCCGCTCCATTCTGCGCCTTGTCCCCGGGATATGAGTCCTTCGCCTTCTCTGCTTGCTCCTTGTTACTACCGGCGCAGTCCCAGGCGCTTTCTTTTGAAGGTACCTTTGTCTTCCATGTATCTTTGTTCTTTTCCATTGTAATATTCTCGCAGAGAGAGCATGGAGGTAAACCGAGACAAAAGTCCACGGGTTAGTCGTTAGTTCAAACTCGATTTCATAAGCTCGATTTCTAGTGGCAAAGAGTGGATTCAAGCTATTGGTTTAACGAATAATATGAAAAACATAGACTGTGATGCTAAATTAATTGGAATAAGGTCCATGGGTTGTTGTTTGAAAAAACCCAGATCTATTGGTGGAAATTATGTGTGAAAGACTAGTTAAAACATAGATCTGTTGGTTAGAAGTTACACAACTCCCAGATCTGTTGGTAGAAAATACAAAGAATACAGATATGTGCGAAAAATGAGTTTAAACACAGATCTGTCTATGTTCTAAGTAAAATTTTTGAGGTAGAGGCTATAAAGTCACAGGAAAAGATAAACTGCTTTCTAGCGCCATATTGTGAACACGGAAATCACGTAGGCGTCCACGTGTTCACAAACAATCTCAAAGCGTGAATTGAATATACGCATTAAAGTGTGAATATAGCATAAAATACATAGGTAGATGTTGATTCATTGATTCCAAACCCCGCGGGTTTGTCATGATCTCATCAACATCCAAAATGGTAGATCTAAGAAGTAAACACATAAATAAAGATATATGAATGCTAAACGTAAAGGAGACAATGATTTAAGTGGTTCAAAGACTAAGGCCTACATCCACGGGTCCTGGGGTATTCTACTATGAGGTAAATGGTTACAAGAATAGTCGCAAGACTTTTAGTATTCATCAAACCCACAAAGTTGATGCTCATACTTACTTCTCACCGATTTCTCTCCTATTCTCTAGTTCTCTCGCTCTGATACCATAATAAATTATGGGTACCATTGAGACGGATCATCAGTTAAACAAGAGGAATCAAACATAAATAGAGAAGACAAGAGAATTAAAGTGGTTCGGCACTAACGCCTACATCCACTGAGAAACCCATAAGGGTGAATTAGATTGATCATCAGATGAGATCTCTGAGATAGTTTTACATTTACATTAGGACTCTAATTTATAGAGGTAACTAAACCTAGGAGATAACATAATATCTCAATATATTGTTTGACTAGGTAATAATATCTAGATAATTGATTGCATAATTATCTATAGAATCTCTCACTTTATCTTCGGTACTTTATGTGAAATGCACGGCCAATTAACCTTCTCTTCATCGGTAAGTCTTCACGGTCACCTCGATATCTTTTTGTTTATGGGTGAAAATCGTTTCTGCTGATTTCGGTAATTTCGGTGAGTGAATGAGAAACTGATTCAAACCCTAAACAAATGTGCTGCACGTGAGCACTTTATAGGTTCGAGAGATCAATCTGTACAAGTCCGGCCTAAACCAAGAAATGGCCATTCAGACTTGCTTTGGCCACAAAGTGGAGGAGAAGGGTTGATTTGGGGAGGGAAGCAAAGAAAGGTGTTGAGGAGAGTAGTATCTCGACTTGTATCGAGAAAGTGAAAGCTTAGGAAGCTTGCAAGAGATGGAAGCTTTGAGAGAGCTTGCAAAGTTGCCTTTCCGAGAGTGTAAGTGTAGTATATTTCTCCCGACCGAGACTTGTTGTCCTCGGGGTGGAAATAGGTAAGACCTATTTATACAAGTCTAGATTGAAACGTACCTCGGCCTCATGAAGGAAGAGAGTAAAGGTTGAAATAATGGGAAGAGGTGGTAACCGCGATGGTTTAATGGGTGAAAACGTTTTTCACCATTATTTCCTTTTATTTGACCGCTTTATTCCTTTTCACGCTTTCTTAAAGTGAGCGTAGTGTACGCCGCATGTTGTGACCGCCAAACTAAAACCCTAAAGAAGCATCCCCCGCTTTTGTGTTGATGTCTCGAGTGTTGGTTGCATCTTGAGTGCAAGTGGCGCCGCTAGTGGAGCGTGTGGCATGTGCCAATGGCATGTGCGGAATGCCTTGGTGGTAGGTTGCACGGTTTGCAAGTTTTGGCTACACGGTGTGCGTTTGGCATGTGCCAATGGCATGTGCGGAATGCCTTGGTGGTAGGTTGCATGGTTTGCAAGTTTTGGCTACCAGCGTGTGCGTTTGGCATGTGCCAATGGCATGTGCGGAATGCCTTGGTGGTAGGTTGCACGGTTTGCAAGTTAGGCTACCAAAGGTGTGCGTTTGGCATGCCAATGGCATGCGTGGCCATTAGGCCGTGACCTTGATAGGGAAACCAGCTAGCGAGTACGTTGGCATGTGCCAATGGCATGCTTGGCGTTAGGGCCGTGATAAGGAAACTAGCTAGCAAACATGTTGGCATGTGCCAATGGCGTAAGTGGGCCATTAGGTCGTGACTTGATAGGGAAGCTAGCTAGCGAGCATGTTGGCATGTGCCATGGCATGCGCGCAAGATAGGGCTGACCTTGATAGGAAGCTAGCTAGCGAGCATGTTGGCATGTGCCAATGGCATGCGGGGCCGTTAGGCCGTGACCTTGATAGGGAAGTTAGCTAGCGAGCATGTTGGCATGTGCCAATGGCATGCGGGGCCGTTAGGGCCGTGACCTTGATAGGAAGCTAGCTAGCGAGCATGTTGGCATGTGCCAATGGCATGCGGGGCGTTAGGGCCGTGACCTTGATAGGGAAGCTAGCTAGCGAGCATGTTGGCATGTGCCAATGGCATGCGGGGCCGTTAGGCCGTGACCTTGATAGGGAAGCTAGCTAGCGAGCATGTTGGCATGTGCCAATGGCATGCGGGGCCGTTAGGGCCGTGACCTTGATAGGGAAGCTAGCTAGTTGAGCATGTTGGCATGTGCCATTGGCACGCATTTTACCATGTTGACCTAGTTGCATGTTTTGCAAGCCTAGGGCGCTATGTTTGGGCGTGGGCCAAAGGCATAGCGGCTAGGAATTATGGCTTGCGACACGTGTTGGCATGTGCCAATGGCACGTGCGGCCATGTTGACTTAGTTGCAAGTCTTGCAAGCCTAGGGCGCTATGTTTGGCGCGGGCCAAAGGCATAGCGGCTAGAAATATGGCTTGCGGACGTGTTGGCATGTGCCAATGGCACGTATGCCATGTTGACCTAGTTGCAAGTCTTGCAAGCCTAGGGCGCTATGTTTGGCGTGGGCCAAAGGCATAGCGGCTTGGAATTATGGCTTGCGACACGTGTTGGCATGTGTCAATGGCACGTGCGGCCATGTTGACCTAGTTGCATGTTTTGCAAGCCTAGGGCGCTATGTTGGTCGTGGGCCGA
This sequence comes from Papaver armeniacum, assembly GCA_023531295.1. Taxonomy (NCBI): domain Eukaryota; kingdom Viridiplantae; phylum Streptophyta; class Magnoliopsida; order Ranunculales; family Papaveraceae; genus Papaver; species Papaver armeniacum. The sequence goes on from JAJJWW010016201.1 coordinate 25,064, forward strand.
AGGCATAACGGCTCGGAATTTGGCGTTGTTGCCATGGTGCGCAGAGTGCGGCTTGTTTCGGCATGGTTGCCATGGTGCGCAGAGCGGCTTGGTTTGGCATGGTTGCCATGGTGCGCGATGATGCGGCTTGGTTTGGCATGGTTGCCATGGTGCGTGAAGATGCGGCTTGGTTTGGCATGGTTGCCATGGTGCGCGGCAGATGCGGCTTGGTTTGGCATGGTTGCCATGGTGCGCGATATGCGGCTTGGTTTGGCATGGTTGCCATGGTGCATGATATGCGCTTGGTTTGGCATGGTTGCCATGGTGCGCAAAGATGCGGCTTGGTTTGGCATGGTTGCCATGGTGCGCAAAGATGCGCTTGGTTTTGGAATTAGGTTCGGTTGAAACCCTAACGGGTATTTTGAAAAATACCCCTATTAATTATTTACACTGAGTTAAATTCTCTTATTTAATGTGTTGCGGGTAACACTAGGTCATGGGGTTTTACGATTTTACCCCTTGTCTAAAATCCACCATCAACACTTTTACATGGAGAATACATTCCAATACTCCAGAATATATTCCAATACGCCCCCTCAAGTTGGACGCGGAAAATCTTTGAAGTGTGCAGCTTGAATAATCTCTTGAAATTAATAGTCTTGTAACTTGAACAATCTCTTTAAAATTCTTGAAAATAGTCTTGTAACATAAACTTCGATTATTGACTACTTTCACTTCATCTTCGATTACAACGACACTTGATAAAAACGACACACAGCAAATGAAGCAGTAAATCGTAAATTATGCAGTAGCAAATGATCTTCATAGCGGCAGAATACATAGACTTGTGTTGGAAAAATGGTCTTTGATAAGCTTGGAATAAAGTGGGCTACCAAATATATGTAAAACTGATGATGACTAAAACTGATGGAGGGATAAAAAGAATGCTAATAGATGATGGCAGACTTAGGAGTATTCAAATAGAAAACTAGTGAGATCAACTAGTTGTTGTTCTGGATGTGACACAAAATAATCGTATCAAACATCATCCTATGTTGGATGAAAAGTATTTGGTTTAGCAAAACCTAGGAAAAATAATTAGGATAGCTCATTAAAAGAGTCATATCTTCAAATTAGTTGTTGGTGTGAAAAACACCATCTGTGTGATGACAGAAAACCAATAAGGACTTTGAGAAAAGAAAACACACCATATTTAGCGTGGATGATAATTCGCAAAAAGTGCAAAATGTTTGATATATGGAAACCAATGTATGAACTACCGAGTAGTATTTTGGTAATGGAAACCACGAATATGGAAAATACTTGTAGTCAAAAACAAATGACGACATACTTTCACATATTGCGAAGCAAAAAATTTGGAGAAGAAGATACGAAACTATTTTGGAAAATAAATAAATTTCCAAAATTGGATATATAAATATTTTTGGAATTGATGTAGTGAGTTAATAACGGAAATTAGCCGTATAATTAGGATCCTTCTATGACCAAGGCAGAAAGAAGGGACTCGAAGATGTTGAGATAATTAATCTGATATCGACGAAAAGAATATGATCATCGATTGTGTTAATAACCATATGTAGAATGAAACGACCATAAAATGAACAACTATTAAAGAATAGATCATCTCACGGGAGAGTGAGTTATTTGATCTTTGAAAACTTTTGAAAATCTGGAAAGAATTGATCCTCGAAAAACATTATGCACGCCGGGCAATAAAAAAATGATACCAGAAATGGAATTCATCTTTGATGAACATTGATAAATATGGAAAATACTTTGATGTAAATTTCGTACTATCACTACAAGAAAACTTGGCTTTAGCAACTATTTTCTTACCAACTACAGTTGATGGTGCTCTCCAGCAACAACTTTTGGTAACTAAAACCAACACTAGTCACTATAAAACTCTATCCACCTGTTTTCTAGCAACGACAATGGGTACAACTCTTTAGCAACAATGACTTAACAACCCGAATACCATACTTGTTGGTATTAGCCTCCAACCACCATGTTTTGGCAACCAAAACATACCCTAAAAGTGTATATATCTTTTTGTCACTCGTCTTAGCCACCAGAATAATCTGTTAATAGACACCTAAACCGACCATCAAATTATTGGCGCGCAAGGAGCTTTCATTTACGAGTGTTGGCAACTTTAAAGTACAATAGAAGGTAAATAATTCTAGCCACTATGTGGAGCCTCCAAGTTAACACGTCGGTCAGACACTTGTACCAACCCATCACTTTGTTGGTGTGATTAGTAGCTTTCAGCCACCATAATATGGCAACTCGCAAAGACATTAACATTCAAAAGGTTTCTTCTTTTGTAAACAAAATTGGTATTTGCCAGAGTTTATTGCATGATTCATTAACATAAGAGGATTCTTTTTGAAATATGCATACCGATCGGGTCATTTGTGATTGAGTCCAAAACTTATGCATGACGATATATTATCGCATATATAAGGATCAACTTAATAAATATGATTTAGGTTTTTTTTTTGAAGCATGTGATTTAGATAAATGGAATACATTCAAGTTAATTTTGTTTTTCCTTTTAATATAATGAACGTTGCCTACTATGTAGCTAACGGATATACGCAGCCGATCCCACAAGGGGTTGTTGGATCGGTAAAACTAAATTTCTAAGTTCTACTAATACTAATTTGAACAAACGGGTAGTCGAATGATCAAATGATGGATTATTATACCAAAAAAATAATTAAAACAATATATGTAAAGAAACTTAGGCTTTGAATCCAGATCCTAAGACCAAGCACTATGGTGTACAATTGAAATTCAAATCGAAATTGAGTTTTATATTTATCGATTTCGATGATGTATACCGCTAAGTTTGAAGTCGAACCCTCCAGGAGCTTCTTGGTTCATAGTTTGTGTGTCATTATACCGAATTTGAAGTTCAAATCGACATTGAGCTTCATATTTATCGATTTCAATGATGTATGATGCTAAGTTTGAAGTCGAACCCTTCCGGGAGCTTCTTGGTTCATAGTTTGTATGCCGTTATACCATATTTGAAGTTTGAATCGACACTTGAGCTTCATATTTATTGATTTCAATGATGTATCATGCTAATTTTGAGGTCGAACCCTCCCTGAGCTTCTTGGTTCATAGTTTATATGTCATTATATCATATTTGAAGTTTGAATTCAGAACCCATCCAGGAGTTTCGTGGTCCATCTCTAGTAATCTTATAACCCGAGTCTACCAAAGGTGTGAACTAAAGCTACTTCATGACCCGTATAACTAGTCGAAATTACTTCATGACCTATGTGACTAGTCAAAATTCAAACTGAAGCACATAGAGAAAGCACAAAAGCACAAAGAAAACACACTTGCCTTGATCCGTATGACGGTCTTAAATCACATCTCTACTGGTCCAAAGATATCCCTAATCCGTATGACCATCCCTAATCAAATCTCCATCGTTCAAAGATTGGTATATGAAACATCAAAAGAAATTTCTCACATTTTGCTGCACTTTCCTCTCATATCTTCGTCTCTAACCTCTCAAAACTTCCGTCTCCCTCGGAAAAAACCTAATAATACAAAAACGGCTCAACCTTCATTCATTAGTTTCGTTTTCTTCACTTACCACCCTAATCCTCTTCACCGTATACAAAAAGTTAGATCGGTAGATCGGTTTCTTGCTTTATCATCTAGTTGATTTTTTAAGGAAGTTAAGATGGAAATGTTTTTGAAATCTTAGGATTACTGAGAGTCAAAGTTCAATCTATGGTAATAATCGCTTTATTGATGAGATTTATTTATTGATTTTGATCCGTTTATGAGTAGATCCAGTCCGATTTTCGTCATTTCTTGGAATTGCTTGCCTCACTTTAGCCACAAGAATCAAAGAAAATCGATGCACAACTTGTAAGTTGTAACTATTATTCGCCTTTTGGTACTCAGTTGGTTGTAGCTCACATCGATCGTAATTGATATGTTTATCTACAAAAATATCGCAAAGGTGACGCAAATGACGTTCCATATTGAGAGCGATGTGTATAGAAGGTGCAAACAAAGTTAGTTTAAAATTTAGTTTCACGGTTCAACCGTGACCTGCCTCATGTGCTTCCGTAGATCATATTTCTTTGTATTTCGCTCGATGTTGGTTTAGTTCTAGTCACCATTTTTGTTCCGTAATAGTTACTATTTTTTTGTGATATATACATATATATTTCAAGAATATTCATTAGATGATTTTACCAATGCTTTTATTTGGAAGTGTTGTTTGAACTTCCTAACAAGACATAAAGTTTCATGCTTTCATTTGTATGTCGTTATACCACATTTGAAGTTCGAATCGACACTTGAGCTTCATATTTATCGATTAGATGATGTGTCTTGCTAAGTTTTAAGTCTGGAACCATCCGGAGCTTCTTGGTTCATAGTTTGTATGTGGTAATACCACAATTTGAAGTTCGAATCAACACTGAGCTTCATATTTATCGATTCCGATGATGTATCCTTCTAAGTTTTAAGTCGTAACCCATACAAATCTTCTTGGTTCATAGTTTGTATGCCTTTATACCACATTTAAAAGTTCATGACCTGTATGACTAGTCAAAATTTCTTCATGACCTATCTGACTAGTAGAAATTCAAACCGAAAGCACAAAAGAGAAAGCACAAAAGCACAAAGAAAGCACAAAGAAAACACACATCTTATTTTTTCTCGCTTTCATTCTCATGTATTTTTCAAATTTTTTTATAATGAAGGTCAATAATAGTATCTTAGATTTATTGATATATTTTTGGATTTTTTCATATTGAAAGTTGATAATAAAACCGAATACACGAGTTTGTACTTGCACAAACAAACACGCAAGCTTCTCAATCCGTATGAGCCTTCTAAAACGAATCTACACCGTCGCATAACTTCGCAATCCGTATGACCTCCTTATCTACGGTCCAAATCTAAGTATTTATCATATATCTATAATAAAGGAGAGAGAAAACCAACACTCATTCTCCCCATCTCACTCTCACTCTCTTCTCTTCTCGCTCTCTTTAGTTCAGTGAAACCCTAACCAAGTTTCGTAAGATTCAATTGCTTCAAATCTTCATCACAGTAACTCAATTCTTCCATCTTTATATTTCAAAGAAACCCATCATCTAATCTTCCCCGAAGATTCTCAATTTCATCTTCTACATATTCTCTTCCGAACAATTCCACGAATCCCTAATTCACTTTGATTTCCCAAATCCCCCGATTCGTTTTCCATTTCATATTGAATCCTTATAAGCCCTAGCTTTAGTTCAAGTAGAAACCCATAATTTGATCTCTCGATTTTCTACTTTACTTCATCTTGAATTCATCCCCAAAACCCTAACTTCTATCATCGGATTTACTTTTTCTCCGGTTCGGAATCAAATCACATACTCGTATTAACACCACCTAATGACACACCTTAATCATTCCCTAACTCGTTGGATCTAAAAATATCTCTATTTCATATTCCGACAATGTTTGACGGAGTGGGTTTGATGTTCGAGAAGTCGGGCAACTATTGATGAACCGAGAAATTCGTGGAAGACTCGGGGTTTGAACAAGAAATCGAAGATTGGGTTTTGTCTGGTGGTTGCGGTTGTTATCTGTAAGATTCATATGGGTCTGCTTTGTGATGCTACATCGAGAAAAGAGGGAAGAATTGATGCTCAATTCAATAAGGAATTTGTGGTTGCTTGTGATGGATCTATGAAGTGGGTTTTCCTTGAATTTATGTTTGAACCGAGAAAATAGAAGAAGCGAGATCTCGTTGATCTTTGTAGAAGATGAATCAGAATGGAATTGGGGAATTGATGTCCTGTGAGATTTCAAGAAACAAGGGTTTGAGGTGAACTTGAGATGAAGCGAAGATTTAAGGGTTTGATTGTGTTGCGGTTGAAGCTTTGAACAAGAAGGGACTTGTGTTATAGAATGGGTGTTGTAATCTGTTTTGATTGGGACCAATGGTGTTGATATTCAAGGGGTTTCATGGTGAATGTGTGTTCTTATTGAGCTAAGGTGATAAAATGATTCCACAAAATGATATGATTGTTAATTTATTTGTTGGATTATTGTTTGGTGTTTAAACAATTAAATTTCTTAAGAACGATGTTGCATAAGTGTTTTTCCTTCAATTTTGTTTTCCAATTTAAATGTCCGATTAGCTTTGATGTCTGAATTTGTTTTATCATGTTATATCATGTCAAATGTGTTGATGCTTTTATGGTATTCAATTGCAGATGTGATATCCGTGGTTGTGCTCCTAAATGAATATTTGTGTATGAAGCATCTTTCTAAGGCGAATATGAGGTGACAAAGCATTAGGAAATACTGCTTATTACGGTCATATAAGGATGTATTCTTGGATGCCTCTCTCACTTAATTTATCCTCCGATACGTAGACATGCATTTTTATGGCAAAGGGATCCGAGAGGAAGTCAATGGACAAGCATTTTATGGAGTTTGCAGGAGTGCGATGTTGCTACCGAGAGCTTGTGATGATTGTGTGCTAGGATTGTGTTTTGAACTTGAGCCGGTGATTGAGTTGACGTGAAATTGAACCGTATGAATGAATGGTTGTATATGCGGGATGAAGTTCAGAGGACAGATCTTGGGTGGTCACAATGGCTGCGACAATGTGTTTGCGAAGCTCCTTTACACGCGGTTGTAGAAATACTTAGGCATTATCCCCTACAATGGTAAAGAAAGATGGCAATCAATTGATTATATCATTTTATTTCAGCTCTAAATTGCATAAAACTTTCTTCGAAGTTGGTAGTGTTTACATTCCTATGTAGAACTAGGGGAACATCGCAAAATGGAGGAAGAAAGAAGGGGATAAGGTCTTGAAACCTTTTCATTTTAGTAACCCCAGTCTTGAGTATTCACGTAAGCTCAATTTTTGTTAAAACTTGTATGTAATTCTGTTGTGCAATTGAATTCTGTCGATATTTGATTATTCTTTTGTTTTTGGTTATTTGATTTAGTTCCTGCAGAGTCGCGTGGTTACTTGTTTGTAGACACAAACGGTGGGCTCAATTAGATGATAACTAGGGTATGTATCATTCTCTGCCTCTCTTATTCTGTTGTGTTCATAGATTTTCTATGGTCAGTTGAATAATGTTATTCAAACAAGCAGTTGATGTTGAGTGTCTGCGAATTGCATGATTATTTATATGCGCAATTCCTTTTAAGTATTAGACTCCTTAACCACTAAAATTTGTTTCTGTTACATGACTATCTAGTTTGCAAATTATTCTGAAGGAGTAGTAGATTTAATGTCAACAATCATCTCTAACGTGATGTTTTAGATTTCTCGTCAAAGTTCATCTTTATTTTGAAGGTTCCATGACTCAATGTAGTGAATAAATTATAAAAGCTTGATTTACAATTTAAACTAATGATGTAAGCATATAGATTGAAAACTTCATACTATCACCTTGTGTTAAACTGACACTGACAGGCACCTTGAGTATTATATATTATTCTTGAACTTATTTATCTTGTGCCTGTATTTCCTTGTAAACATGTATGACTTGTATATTCTGATTTTGTCAGTAGATCCTGACTTATACATTCTTGGTTGTTGTATCGTTGAGTTAAACTGACACTGATATGTATACTCTCATCGTATCCTGGTTGTGTTTGAATGATGTGTCTGCTATTGTGAATCTATATATATATTTTTCATTATTCTGATTGCATCTTGGTTGTTGTATCCTTCACAAACTTAATAGTCCTTGGGATTCTGCAAAGTATTTGGAGTCTACTGGTGCAGTAGCAAAGGACCTTGGCAACTGGAGTGAAGTTTCGATTTCTACGAGAAGGGTGTCACAATTGTGCACTAATCGAATGCGAAATATCACAACCGAAAGCATCGGGATGCAAAGGGTGCTCGGTATGTAGTTATCCCCTTCCAAGCATCGGAAAGAAGGTCTGCCGGCATTAGCTTGTTTGGAAAATCCCCTTCCACACTCGGGTTGTATGGAAAAATTCTCATGAGCAGTAACAGAGAAATGTATTACTCTTGACTAGGAGTTTTTTTTTCTTAAAGTTGATATGCATTTTGTACTTGTGGTCTCAAATTTTGTTATTACGAACTAGGCGGGTGCAAGTGTATCATCGAATCTTTTCCAACATGAATGGGTTGATGCGGTGGAACAAACTTAATGGTGAAGGTGGTTGCGAAGGACAAAGCCTCTTAGCTACAACTGCGGTATGCGTGCAAAAAGCTTCATTTATTTATATGGAGATCTCTCATTGCCACACAAGCATTTGTGTGGACTCATCCATCTTGTGAGTCAGTTTCCCGAGTTGGACTAGGTTTGAATGCCTTCTCCTCCCTTCCCAGCACCATGCAAAACACATACATACGGAAGGGAGCAGATGGACTATGAATAGTCGTAGCTTAGTGAGTACAAACCCAGATCACGACTTTCACTGCTACCAATCCCACATAACAACCTATGTCCAAAGTGTGTCCTTGATGTCTTAGTATTTTGGTCGGTTTTTTATTTTTAATGTACAATGATTATGGATGTTAGCACACAAGTATGTTGTCTTATAAGTTAACCGAGAAGAGGTGTTTGATTTTGTAGTTGACTTTGTTGTATTAGTTTCACAATAAAATCCATATTTGTTTTTGCATTGTACTCCTGTGAATCACTTTCAAAGTAGTTGGCAGAGGGCCTTCACCAAGTGAACGTCAACAACCGGACCTAATGTTGGTCGAATTCTTTACCAACGTCACACCTAACGCCTTAACCAGCCAATTATTTTACGGCTAAACTCCTCTACCAACTAAACTTCAGTGGATAAAACCCATGACCTTCAAAATATTGGGTGGTTAAAATCCTTAGCCAACGACATTAAACACCTTCGCATAACCGAAATTCGGTAAGTTAAAACCTCTAGCAGGTTGGCAACGTTGTATAACCGCCACTCTCCCAATGATGTACTTGTCTTCAAAGAACAACTAATTTTGCGGGTGAAGTATTTCAAAGAACAAATACTTTATGCTTCTACCAACGACAAGTAGTTATTGGAAATTTCAGGCGACCAAAAATTTCGTTGTCTATTGTAGTTGAAAGATATCTCTTCCAAAGCCGGCATGGTTGGTCCGGGTCTTTAAAGAAAGCAAGATTTAGTCACAGAGCGTATCTGTTGCCATATTGGTTGCTACAGGGCTCCAGTCGCTAAAACCGGCCTTCTACCCACTCAATGAGAGTAGTCGCTAAATCCCAATTTTCTTGTAGTGTATGGATGGCTTATTTTGTTGTCTGTTGATCAATAACCAAGACAAGCTATAGACAGAATATCAACAACTAGTAATAGATGATGCACGTATAAGAAAGTTTTCATGAATGGAAACTAATTTCGAGATTTAAGATCGGAAAAAGATAACGATCTTTTGGAGAGATAATTAGCCAAGAAATTTAAATAATTATGGAAAGATAATTTATTTCGGGAAAGAGAGAATTCTTTATGCTTTGGATTGATTACCAGAGATATGGAAAATAAATTCACAGATAGTTACCATATTTGGTTAGACGAAATGGTATATATTTTCCAATTGAATAAAATGTTGACCAAAAATTATAAATGAATCAGAATAATACACCGCCTTTGATGAACATTAAAGATGCAGCGAACAAATAAGGAAGCATTGATTAATTCTGCCAAGATAAGAGTATTCTTTGACAAAACATAAAAATGAGAAAAGGTATAATGTGGATGAGTTCACGATGATCAACGTGAAGACTGGCCATTATGTATATAGGGTTTTAGTTTGTGACATCAAATTAATAAACCCTGGCAGAAAATGTTGGGATAAAAGACGTAGATTCCCATTTTGAAAATTTAATTGATTATTCAGTGGATGTAATACTGGGATTTGTTTAACTAGGATTACAGTATTGCATAAAATCAATTTGATTGAGTAAATAAAAGTGCCAAATGAACAAGGCACGGAGGATTACGAAAGTATAAATTAGGAAGAGTTATTTGACTATAACTCGGATGGAGAATAAACAAATTATTCATTTGGAAAAACAGACTATTATTGATGACCTGAATAAAATTGATGAAAATGATAACCCAGAAAATAGAAAGCGGAAGCAATTGAGCGGATCTCCCCGCTCTGATACCATAATAAATTATGGGTACCATTGAGACGGATCATCAGTTAAACAAGAGGAATCAAACATAAATAGAGAAGACGAGAGAATTAAAGTGGTTCGGCACTAACGCCTACATCCACTGAGAAACCCATAAGGGTGAATTAGATTGATCATCAGATGAGATCTCTGAGATAGTTTTACATTTACATTAGGACTCTAATTTATAGAGTTAACTAAACCTAGGAGATAACATAATATCTCAATATATTGTTTGACTAGGTAATAATATCTAGATAATTGATTGCATAATTATCTATAGAATCTCTCACTTTATCTTCGGTACTTTATGTGAAATGCACGGCCAATTAACCTTCTCTTCATCGGTAAGTCTTCACGGTCACCTCGATATCTTTTACATGGAGAATACATTCCAATACTCCAGAATATATTCCAATAGTTCCTCCCCCAATCTCCTGCTTGTAAGGGACATATATATAACTAATTTAAGTGGGTCCACTGGAAAAGAGCTGTTGAAGTCTTATCTTCGTGTGCTTTGTGCATAGTCCGCGGACTTCCTTATCATTCCGCGCCTTATATAATTCCTATGTTCATTACGCTGACCAACCCCCGCTCTCTTCGTTGGTCATCTGACACGTGCCCTCTGAGCAGCACTAAATGCGAGTGGTTGGGGCGGTCCAGTCTGCGCCAGGCGGTGTCAGTCTTCTCTTGTCACGTCTGTGTCAGTTGGACTTTCCCCAGCCGTTGATTATATCTCACCTCGTGATGAGGTAAAGTGTAGCAGAGTAGCTCTTTGATGTTACGTGGGGATACCTTTCTTTGATGCTCCTTCATATCTTCGATCGTTGAACTTGACAGATGGCACGCCGTCTAGATCCCATGGATGCCCCTACGTGTCATCCACTTTTATGACGTGGCCTCCACGTGGGCTTTGCTAGTACACGTGGTGAGGGAGATAAATAAGTGTACTTATAGTTGTACCCAATATAACTTCTACAGGGTGAGCACACTGCGCGAAAATAAGATAGAAGATATCGAAATGCCAGCCGATCAATCAAAGAAAATGATACCAAACGATTTTAAGCGATCCGATAGAAAGAAGAGTGGACCTTTATCCAAAGGCACCATATCACCAATTTATCCATAATACGTAAACCCTCTATCCTTATCAATCACTCCTTCCAAACGCGGGTCTCTCGATGTGATTCATGCATCATGACACATCAATAATTCCTTGGATAATATAACTGCGACCCTAATAGTTGAAATTTTTGTACTACAATAGTCAAAAAGAAAACACTGCACAACGCTAACTTCCAGTCTTTTACATCCTACGTAACATCGGAAAAGAGAGTCAAAAGGAATGCAACAAGTATAACTCCTGGAACGTGAACAACGTTGCAGAAGAATCATGGTTCACGAAAGTTGCAGAAAAAGGTGATGTTGTTATTTACCTTAAGCATGCAACGCTTCTAAATGTAGCAACTTGGAAGAGCATGTACAGCACTAACTAAGCCTGTTTAAGATCATTTGAAAAACCATATCCCGCTTGACTTTTGGAGGAACATATATTGAATGCGTGGAAGGTTAAGATGCCGCACCTGTATTTTAATGAAAGACCACACCCCATGTCACCTTGTGGAGTAGACGTGTGTGTATATACTATTAGATTGAGCTCAAAAATCTTATCTCCTCTTGGAATGGATCCTCTTATAACTTGTTTATTCCAACGCGGGGCATACGCGGCATGTATGTTTTCTCTTATTCAACATAAACGTTGGATGGGGTATTCATTACCATTTTGAACGACCTGGCTCACTGCTCTAGACCATATCCGTAGAGTGAGAGAGAGAGGAACAATAGAATGTTTTATAACAAAGGTGAATATTTTGAAGATCGTATTTTAGATATTAAATGTTTTACTATCTTTGGGTATTCTCAAAGTGATGTTATCAAGCATGCTTAATATTACATGCCTTCTCTTTTTTTTTAAAAAAAATTATTTAAATAATATTTACCAGGTTTTTGTGAATATAGATAATTCAGTTTTTAGGTCTTCTTAGTGAAAATTCAACATGACTCCTATTTATGTTGACTTCCGATTTTTTTTTGATCGATTAAAAAGAATTATATTAAGAAGCACACAAGTCGTGCGCGAACGAATACAACCTAAAGAGGGTCAAGCAACCCTAACCAAAGCGAAAGCACAAAGAAAAAGCTAAGTCAAAAGGTTCCAGGGATAATCAAAAAACATCAAAGACCTCTTGACATACCTCAGAAACTAAACAACCAATTTTACTTACGAACTAAAATAAGAGCGCAAGGAATATTTAAATGGGACTTTCATCATTGTCTTCCACAATCAAATCCTTGTGATTTTTCTCCACATCACTAAATACATATTTACGGAAAATAGTTATCGTAGTGCTAGAGGTTACAAGTTACTATAACGCCAGCTTCACAAGTGATGCTAACAATGTGATTTCCTGTCTTAATAATAAGACTGGACAGATGAGCTTGGTCAATCCTTCGATCACTTAATATATTAGAGGGTTGTTTCTCTTTCGAACAATTTTACTTTATTGAAATAAATTTTTTTAGGATAATTCTGCACAGACCGTTGAAATAAACAAGGTAAAAATCACCCTCTTACATGGGGACGAGCATCATCCTCGTACAATTTAGCAGAGTGTCCATTTTTGGTCCCCACGTGTAGAGATATGAGAGAGGATAATTTATTTTATTTTATTTTATTTTTTGAAGCGGTCCATTTAGAATATTTGCTTTTTTAGTAGAGATTCACTAATGCAGTAGAAGATTTAATATATCAGGGGAATGGTTGGACAATAGTCTTGACTTTATGTCCAATATCTTTCAATAACCTCTTTCTTTATGTATTCACTAAAGAATCCTTTCCTTCCTAGCCAAAAAAATAAACACAGAAAGACTTGTATGCCTATCCCCCAATTTCTTAATCTAATGATGATAAAATCTCAAAGTATCCTTTAAGGGTGATTCTTTACGGACCGAGAAAACTGACTATGGCAAAACCGTCAGACTCAGTTTTTTTGTGGGTCCCGCTGGGCCCCGCAGAAGCTAGCAGGGGCCGGCATTTGTGAGAGGAAAAGAGGGCGATTTTTTTTATCGATTTTTTTCGTTGTCTGTAAAGAAATTTTGATCCTTTGATTAACGTCGTACCACTGAATATTGTGAATTTACATTCAACAATAATCTAGTGAAGAAGTTGAATTTTTATTTTATTTAGTATGTTTGATCAAAAGTTGAAATCTTATTAATTAGTAATATTTGATTTCTTCTATTAGTTAAATAGACATTTGAAAACTGACCTGAACACTAAGTGATATATATTTCATTGAAGAAGGGCCATGTCTGATTGTTTGGTGAACTAATGCCTAGAATTTGACTAATGACTACTTCATAACGATTTCAGTTGCGTCATATTCAATGGGGGAATTAGACTTGGTTCATGTCAAATTTTGAATGAACCATTTATATATCCGAATTTGGAACTTTTTCTTTTTTGATGGGACTAAACTACACGAATGTGACTACACTACACGAATCAATGAACAGCGACACTAAACAAGACCAAGAAGAAAAGCGACCCGCATCAAAAAGAATTGTTCTAAAGTCTAAATTGAATGCAGGTTATCGACTTAGAAAATTTACATTTTTTTGAAACATTTTTAAGACACTCAATATCCTTGGAATGAGTTTCATGATTACGGATAAGAATAACAGTTTGTTTGGGGGCGTACCGTTTCAAAGATGAAAGATTTTTTGTCATATACGGAAATTTGTGCTAACCTTTGTAAATTGGTATCAGTTATTAGCAATCGAGAAGGATTTTTGCATTGAACAATTCCAGCCGCACCGAAATAATGTACCGTGATTACACTGAAGAAAACTGAATGGACTCTGCTTAGCGTTCAGTGTATTGGGATATGGGTGGGCAGAAATGAGCCCACCACCCCTCTCACACGGTGCGAAATTTTGTGGATTGGTTTCGGTGAATTAATCATTTTTATTTTGCCTTACATCCCCAAAATGAAATTCAAGCTTTTAGGGGGTGGGGGGGAAAGCAAAATGAAATTCAAGAATAAAAAAAGCATGAGCAAAACGCAGCCCGCAACATAATTTAATCGCGTAGGGACCAGTACACGTAAGTCCAATCGAAATTCAACCACTAATTTCTCTGTTGCTTCCGGGAAATGATGATCAGTCCGATAGAAGCTATCTTCTTCGGTTATCATTATAAATATTTCAAATTTGCCTCTCTGATTCTCTATATAGATCTTACAAAGATATCAGTAGCTCTGCCCGTACTAATCAAAGCAAACCATAACCTTGCTAGCCAGCAGAGAGCGAGACAGAAATTTGAGAAAAGATGAAGTTTGAGAAAGAGATGAGGTCGCAAATGGTGCCGGAATGGCAAGGAGCTTACATGGATTACACATCCCTCAGGCTCATACTCGAGGATCTTAAGCTTTTCAAATTCAATACTCCCCCACAACATCATTCTCACGCCGCTACTCATCAACATCAGCACCACCATCATCATAACCCTGTTGGTGCTGGAATTGCTACTCTTTACAGAAGCTTTAGTGGTCTAGTGGTTGCTCGCAGTACCCCTAGCATCACCACTTCTAAAAGCATCAACGGTACTACCACTAGTACTAATAACGGCCATCATCATCATCATAATAATAATCACCATCATGGTGTATTTCACCATGACGAGGATCCGGTGATATTAGTGCAGTCAATGCTAGGTCATCATCATCATGACTTAGAACAAGGAGTGCCTCAATCGAATCAAAATCATGAAATATATGAGACAAAGTTCTTGATGTCAAATGAAGACGGAGGAGAATATGAAGTAGCATTCTTCAAGACACTTGATGAGGAATTCAACGCAGTTAACAAGTTTTACAGGGATAAAGTGGATGAAGTTATGAATGAAGCTGCTGTTTTGACCAAACAAATGGATGCTTTAGTTGCTTTTAGAGCTAAAGTTGAGCATCCTGATCAAGGCAAATTTGAGCAGCTCTGTAAAGAAATCGCCCGATCTGCTTCGGCATTTTCTGTCTCTTCACCAAAGGGCGACTCCAGTAGTACTGAAAGCTCCGGTAAGTAGCTAGCTTCGCTGCCACTACAATATTTCGTACTTTAATTAATTCCTCAGGTACATATATACTATATATACGTATTAGTTCCGGTAGTAGTACTGAAATACCATCTCCGTTCGACCGTATCATTTTCAATTTTTAACGGGAATAGGCTGTAAAAAACAAAACTTACTTTCAATTTTTATAAAGGTAATATAAAAACAGAAAAAAGGCTGGTTCCTGTAATTTTCTATTCTTCTCCATTTTGGTTGTTTTTGAAACTACAAAAACATTGTCTGTATATTCTCGTTGTTTTGTACTTTTTCTTGATCTAAAATACAGTGCCTCTAATAATAATCAAAATTGCAAATGGGCATTTTTTTATAATGGAATCAAATTAAAAATTATGAAATTTGTACTTTACACGTTAATTACGGTTTAGAATAACGGGATATACAGTGATGATTTTGTCTTGGGAATCATTATTGATCATATGCATTTGAGCTCACAAAATTGGTCGGCAGATAAAAACACAAAATTGGTTAAAAAGACCAAAATCAATAATTCCTACGTGAAAAAGACAGTTAGATTTTGATACTGTTTAAATGGACAAAAATATAAAAATAGTCAGGATGTGGCCAGTTTCATCCTACCCATTTACAAATTTTTTTTCTTATTTTTAATTTACATCAGGATGCATCCAGTTTCATCCTCGCTATTTTTTAAATTTAAGCCAGGATGAATCCAGTTTCATCCTTGCTATTTTTTGTGTCAATTTCACCCATAATAATTTTTACTCGTCCATTTCAACCATGTTTTAATTTTTTTTTGGACAAATGACTCATTTTCCGTAGATAAAAGTGGAGGCTAAAATGGTGAAGGTATATATAACCTGTTGTCCCCAGTAAAAAAACCAATTGGTTTTATTTTGTAACCAGAGTAAAAGTCCTATTGGTTATACTTAGCTTCCATTTTTAGTCTGGCTAAGCGGATTTTTATTAGCTAAACGAAACGGTGGATCTGTTAATAATTTAGGTGAATGGTGGATCTTACACAAATGCAGTGGCTTTGGGATTGTTTAGTTAGGCGAATTGTCAAGAACTTGTTGTTGAATTAATCGCACTCTGACAATAATGTGCAGTAACGGGGCATATGGAAGTGATACAAGAAAGTAATGAAACAAGTACCCGTGGAAGTTCCGTCGGAGAAATTGAACCGAGCAACGATGATGACCTGAAAGAAGAAAAAGATAATAAAGAAGATGGCGAAGGTGAGGAGAAGCCTTTAGAGATCATAATACCAGGTCATTTGGAGATTCTGAGCACTGTGAAGATCAACAGCCCATCTGGTACTGCACGTGCGACAATAAAAGGCATCCTCAAGAAAAAACGAAAGAATAATTTGAGCTTCAATAAGAAAAACTTAAGGAAAGCTGAAGAACAATTACAGTTTGCATTTGTTCATTTCTATCACAAACTTCAACTTCTGAAAAGTTTCAGTTATCTTAATCTCTTAGCATTTTCCAAGACCATGAAGAAATATGACAAGGTACTTTACTTATATTTCTGACGATGCCAGATAACATTAAGAAATGCATCTGTATCAGTATTTCTTAGCATTTTCGGGTCATTTTGTAACTGACTTAATCATATTATTGCAGATAACATCAAGACATGCATCAAAAATATACTTGCACATGGTGGATAACTCTTACATCGGTAGCTCGACGACGTTACCGGTGATGGACAGAGTGGAGGCTTCATTCATCAAACACTTCGAAATCTAACCGTAGCGAAGGCATGAACATTTTGAAATCGAAAAAAAAAGGAAGAAAGACATGTAACTACATTTTGCTCAGGTAAAAACAACTCTTAATATCATCAAATGTGAATTCTTTGGTTTAATATTTTTATTCTCAACCTTGTCTGCTGCTTTACTGCGGGTTTATTTTCTGGCTGCGCAATATCGCTTCTTATATGCCTAATTTTGGTCATAAATCTAAGAAATGTCATCAAGAAAGATGGATTTACACCCAGTACATGGAGACTATGTTTCCACTCTACAGGTACTTAACTTAATTTTTTATCTGAAATTAATCTATTCGTCGGTCGGACGTTCTAATTAGCAACTCATATTGTTTGAACTTTCCTGGTGCAGTTTATTCGGATTTCTAGTCTTCCACATGCTCTTGTATGCAGCAGCAATATACTTTTGGAGACGGTATCGAATAAATTACCCATTCATATTTGGTTTCAAGCAAGGAACTGAATTGGGATACCGAGAAGTCTTTTTATTAAGTACAATTCTTGCAACAGCTGCACTTGCATGTGTACTTGCTAACCTAGACATGGAATTGGATATATCAACGAAAAAGTACAAAGCGATCACGGAACTACTTCCTCTAGCATTAGTTTCTGTAAGTGATTAGATAACAAAACCGCAACACTTGTTTAGGATACTGATTTTTCAACTAGCTGACATTATTAATTTGTCAATCTTATTTCGAGCAATAGTTCTCATAATAGTTTGTCCATTCAACATTGTATATCGCTCTAGTCGTATCTTCCTGCTGCGGACTACAGTCCGAGCTATCAGTGCACCTTTGTACAGGGTTAGTAAAAAGAAATTTCTCCTACAAAAAATCATCCAGCAAATGCAATGCATTCTTTACCAAGTGCATTATGATCTTTTAAATCTAATTTTCTTCTATTTTCTTCTTTATGCCGAGTAGGTCACTCTATCGGATTTTATGTTGGCAGATCAGCTAAGCAGTCAGGTTCGTTAATAATCTTATGCAGGCCAACTGGTTTACTTTGGTGCGCCTCTCTATGTAAGTTGCATGATTTGAAGCAACATGTTAACTAAGACTGACCATGTTTTATTGTTGATATCAGGGCCAAGCTCTTAGAAGTGTTGCATTTTATATTTGTTACTATAGTTCGGGTGACTACAAAAGGAGAGAAACCAGTTGCAAAGCAGACGTTGTTTACAACTCATTCTACGTCGCATTAGCTGCATTCCCTTTCTGGTTACGCGCCTTACAGGTTTCTACTTTTGATTCACTTCAAGCTAAATGAACCTATATACTCCCTCCATTTTAGGAAAAGTGATACTTTCACCTTTTCCATTTGGTCTGCTTTTAGTTAAAAAAAATGAAAAAAAATTGAAAGTATCACTTTTCATGAACTAGGGTAGTATCATGTAAAGCATCTACTTTAACTATGGAAATTAACTTAATATGAATACTGTTTTTCTTTGTGTGTAGTGTTTTCGACGATATTTTGAAGAAAAAGATGGAATGCAGGGAATTAATGGTTTCAAATACTTAAGTATTGTTCTATCTGTGAGCATGGTAGCGACACAGTAAAAAGACCTACAATGGGACTGTATGTAGTGGCTTGGATATGCGCAATCAGTGCAGCTATCGTTGCTATATATTGGGATATTGTTTTTGACTGGGGACTCCTACAGAAGAATTCGAAGAACCCTTGGTTGAGAGACAAGCTTCTTGTTCCACATAAAAGTGTTTATTTCGGAATAATGGTAATGGACGTGTTGCTGAGATTTGCATGGCTACAGACTGTGCTGAACATTCAAGTTTCTTTCTTACATAAAGAAGCTATGGTTGTTGTTGTTGCATGCCTAGAGATCTTTCGCCGTGGTGTATGGAATTTCTTCAGGTATATATATATATATATATTTTTTTTGTCTTCTATAATTTTTAGTTAACTATCTGGACTTATATTAATTTGCTTTCAAGTTCTCATGGTATTATGGTTTTGGTTGATTTTCAGGATAGAGAATGAACATCTAAACAACGTTGGCAAGTTTCGTGCCTTTACAACCGTGCCTCTCCCTTTCAACTATCAAGGTGGAAGATAAAGATGAGTGAGTAGCCAGTTATCACTAGAGTGAGCTTCATGATGCGTATCATGATCAGAAAAGTTAGACAAGAGGCTCAAGGATGACAATCGGATGAATCCTAGAGCGTGATGATGATTAAGAATGTAAGAACACCGAGACGGCCTCAAGCGAGTAATTGGAAAAAGGGTATAAAGAATACCGGGCTTTGGAGAGAAAGATTAGAGAGTGTAAAACGCAACAACTTTGGAACTAAGTGTTAATTCCTACTTGTTTTGGGGAAGATGCAAGTCTTTTATTGATCTGAGATCATTTTTGTGCGCAATATTGAAGTTTGTTCTATAGTTACAACTTCAGTTCACCCGAATTTTTTTTTTTTTTTTTTTTTTTTTTGAGAAAAAAGGTTAATTTTATTAGAGAATGGAGAAAAATAAGTACAGGAGGGAAGAAGCACAAAGCAACTGCACCAAAAAGAAGAGCGCGGACTAAAGCTAAGCCTGGCAAAACTAGAACAAACAAAGAGTTTATAGTTTGACTCAACAACATCTAGAGTCTAGACCACAACCTTACCAGAAAAAAGAAAAAGAAAAACTTATTTCTTCTTTGCAGGAGTCTTTTTGCTTCTTCACATATTCCCGGTGAACCAGGTTCTACTGGAGTAAAGTAAAGAATCAAAGTCAAAAGCATAGTTTGATCCCGGCTCAAGCAATATGCTAGCAATATGTTCAAATAGCTCAAACTAACTTTGGTGCCATGGAAGCAATATGCAAGCAAGTGTCGTTGTCGACCAAGAAATGCTAACAGAAGTGACCGTTGGGAGAACATCTATGTCTTCCTTCATTGCAGGATGTATCATTGGAGGTTGGGGATCCGCGGTGAACTTATAGCTCCATCTCCATGCTTAGCTAAGATATCCGCGTAAGCATTACCCTATGAATGTAAGAAAACTGAAAATTTAAAAAAAGCAAGTTCTTGAAAGTCATTGCACATAAACCCTTTAACCTGATCATCCAATTCCCCAATGAATATTTTTGATACTAGTAGTGGCTTGCTGTAGTAATGTAAAAGAGCGATTGAATCTTATTGGTTGAGACACCACCAGACTTGCTAAAGGCAACTAATTACACCAACCCAAAGAATATTTCTAAGCAGTGGCGAGCCATTTAGAATTCCGGACAGTTGTCAAAAATTCCTGAAATGTATTGCAAACTAAATTTACCTCAAATATGCTACTAAGCCATCTCTATAAAGCAGTGGCACAGCTGCAGTTAAAGAAAAAATGGGAAATGGGAGGGACACAACATAAGGAACAACTTAAAACCACTGTAATACCTGAATCCCACATCGCATCATCAGTTGAAACTCTGCCATGGAGTAGTTTCCTAACCAGGCCCTCTCGATGGTACACTAGCCTCCCATATGCTTGCACAATCCACATGATGTTACTGTCTTGAGAAAGATAAATCACCAATGATTCCTCTAATCTCCTGCATACAGAGGATTATGCCAACATTTGGTTTACAGGTGAGGTGAACCAGCAAATACAAAACACAATTAATTGAAGCATTTCCACAAACACTTACCAAGCAACTCTAGTACAGCATAATATGGACTAACTAGCGCTGATTCCCTCCCTTTTTTTCTCTGTTCTTCGTCTTCTTAATCTGCTAACAAGACATAAAAAAACAGATGTATATGGTGGATTAAACTTGTGTACTTGTGGACTAAATTGATGTATATGGTGGATTAAACTGATAAAAAAAAAATTGCCATTACCATCTCCACAATCTCATTTCCCTGTACATGCAGATTCTCATTTATAATAGTACCCATTCTGGGATTATTTACTCCCATTATTTCCCCAAACCTATCCAAAGCTTCCACCACCTTACCAGAACTGTGTTTCTATTCGATTGTTCCAGTACATTCTTATTTTCTTCGGGCATCCACACCTTTTTGCTGGCCTTAGGATATTTATCATTTGATTGGCCAAATGTAGCACACGTTAGTTGAATGTTGTGTGTGAAAGGAAAATTTGCAGGTTGATAGATCCACATTGCTACTATTTTTGTCAACTCCAAAAAGAGATCTCCATTTTGCAGTTCTAGGGATTTCTGAAACTCCCATTCAATCATCTTTATCGGCAGAATCATCAATGTTAACTCCACTAAAATCTCCTCTTAGAGGAAGAAAATCCACAGAAGAGTTGAGAGAGGAAGCATAACCGAAGAATCAAGTTTAAAACCATGGAAAAATTAAAATCCTAGAAAGTCACGGGTGAAATCTCCATGGTCAAAACTGCGCCTGATCACCATGCTGAGCCTTATTTATTACAATGCTGAGCCCCGCCCCCGGCCCATTCATGATGTCCTTTTATGTTCATTTCTACAACTAGCCTCATAAACCAAGCTCAAGGCTCTGCAGAATTGCAGTTTCTTTAGCTACTTTGGAGGGTTTTGTTTAATCCCTGCTTTTCTTTTTTCAATCTTCTTTTCTTTTTTTCAATCTTCTTAAATCGTTTAAGTCTTTGATTTTAGTATATTTCTCCTTTAAAGAGAGTCTTTTACTAATGATCTGTTAATCTCTCCAGGGCCTCAAAGTTCATCAAATCATGGGTTGGCATTCAGTTTTGCTCTCTGGATTATCCTCCAATCAACAGTATGGATTAAACCTGTTCAAACATTCTCAACAAAGTATTCAGCAGTTTTGCAACCCCACATCAGTAGTGAGGATTTTAAAAGTATGTTCCAGTATTGGTTTCTTTATCACCTATATGATTTAAACGTCATTATCAATTCTCCTGAGTATCATCAGCTTACACCAATTCAAATCGGTGCTGGAAAAAATTTGAATTATTGTTTTTTAAACTTTCCCCCTAGTTGACCAGAAATTCTAGTCATACAACTATTAAGTCGAAACTTACTCTTATTTGCAACCACTTTGAGTGCAAAAAATATTCTTCATTATGAGTGGAATATTTTCTTTCCTTCTTCTAAGGAAAATTATTATCCTCGTGCAACTAATTCTAGTCGAAAATTCAGCGAAAGCAATTTTGCGAGGCGAGGCATGAATACATGTTGTTATTCAAAAGTAACTTGCTTAATCTTTCATTTGAATACAAATAGCGAGGCAAGTATCGCAATATAGATTTACGCACGCATAAAATGAAAGATTGATAATATATTGATTAACCATATTGCAAAAAGAATTGCTTTTTTAATATGTGCGAAAGGAACAAAAAAGGTAGAACTTGCATTTGAAGATTCAAGAAATTTAAGAAAAGATTACAAAGATTGGAGATTAAAAGAATGAATGTACGAGATATTACAAAAAAGAAAGAAGGAAACAAAACTATTTCTTGTTTGACTCATCTTCTTCATTATCTTCATCAAATCCTTCTTCTTCTTCGCCTCCATCAGATTCCTCTTCTTCACTAACATCACTGTCAAAAATATCCAGAGGAGGTGCATTCTTGGGGATTTCTTCTAAGAGGCAAGGATATGTAGAATGAGGGATGTTATTGTCGTCGCAGACCGTCTTAGTAGTATGATTACGAAAAATAATAGCGTCATTCTTAAAGTTCGCAACAATAATCTTTAGTTGACTCTTGATCTAGAGCATTTATCATTGCGAGAAGAAAGATCCTTTGCATTTGCTCCTTTTCGGCCCCGAAGTTCTTCAATTCTTTTGAGAAACCTCCCTTTAGCTTATGCGAATATATAACAATGAATCAGCAACTTGATGACAATTTATGAAAGGCGAACAATTAATAAAGAAGAACAATTAACAACCTTCTCGTCAGGAAATCATATCCCTAACCAAGGTAGTGTGCTCGGCTTGAAGACTAACATTTACACCTAAGTTATGAGAAGAAGGGAGAACTTGATTCTCTCTTTCGCTAAGTATAGCATTTGCGATTAGAATCATCTCGTTCAATTTCAACCTCAAGAAGAGTTTTGGAATTTCGCTAACGCTTGAGCACCTTGACTAGCGATGCAATCTTTATCATCTATGAGATCACTTATTTTGGTTCTTAAAGTATTGATTTTCTCTTTAGCAAGTCGAGATAGAAACGTTTAAATTTGTTGGCTAAGCCCAAGCTGGATCTATGGTCAATTTCTAAGAGGCGAAGTTTGGATCTGAGTTCATTTATGGGAAGAGATTAAATCTTGTCATTTGGAAAACTATTCAAAGAATTATTAAGGTGTTCTCAAGAAGGGTATTGTTATCCATAGAATTTTGGAATGTATGACGGGTAATGGCTTCATCAGAAAGATCATAGACGTTTGCGAAAATGATAAATTAAGATGAGGAGGATAATGAGAAAACAAAATAAAGGAAAAGGAAAATTTTCATACCATAAAGTTGCTTATTGGCATCTTGGTGACTAGATATTTTGTTCTTTTGAGTAGAAGAATCGAAACTTCTAATTGTTTGTTCTTTTCACGAAGAGCAACGGCTTGACTAATTCTTCATTTCTCTTGAAGTTGAAGATTCTTCTTTTCAAAAGAATCCCGTCTTTTTCCAAATTTGAGGCAACGGTGAAAGAAGCCTTCCCGGTCTGCGAAGAAAAATAAAGAAATTGTCATATATAGTATAACTTTAAATCATAATTATGAAGAAAAAAGAGAAATGAAGGCATACCAAGATACCAAGAGAATTCAAAAATCTAGGGGTCACTGATCTGGAGACCCCATGAAGAGAATCACCACCGTCTAGTAAAGGGGCATCACAGATGTTCGCAAGAGCTCTGCATATGCCAGTGATATGATCATCCCCGATCCCTTGCATGGAGTCAGAGAAGATGCTAGACAATTGTGTCATTGAAGATTCAGGTGGAAAATATTCTCTTGCGAAAGAACTATCAAGGTCATTATCATCATCATCGAGAACTTTCGCGGATTGAAGATTTGAAGGAGAAGGAGAATGAACTTTTCGCTTCTTTGAAGGTGGGGGGCGTGATTTTCCTTGCGAAGAGAACCTTTACCTTTGCCTTTGGTCCTCGCAACCTTAGGTCATTTTTCTTCTTCAACAACTACAACACCAACCTTAGCACACAACCGAAGATAAGAAATAGAGGCAACAATATTGTTAAAAGTATAAAAGATGTTTCTTCATTCATCTCGTGATGGAGAAAGAAGCGAGATAAAGTGCTAGCCTTCCCAGTCCTATTATAGCTCGATCTCAGCTTTTTAATCTAAAATTTTCGGAAGAGTTAGAGAACAAGAAAGTAACAATAAATGAAAAATTATGAAGTGAGCAAGATTAGAAGACATACCTCTTTCGCTTTCTCGGGCCAATTAAATACCCAAGGTTGATAAGTAGCGAGATTCGCAGGAAGCACATTTGAACTAGAAATATAAGGTCCCTTCAAAACTAAGGAAAGATACACCATTTGTCATCTTTAGAATGGCGAGGAGTATTATTCTTGCCGAGAATGCCAATCAATATCTTGAATAAGTACTTTATCATCGGCAATGTTATCTTTTCTCTTGAGCGGACACCCAGTGAGTACTATCTTTCTTCATGGTATTAATTCATAATTTTCAAAGAAGCTTTCTCTTGTATATTTTTCGGCGGATATTTCCAAATCCTTAAAATTTGGATCTCTAGCTTCTTTTTGATAAAGAGACCCTTTACCGACACCACAGTTAGCGAATTCAAGAATTAAACGGAATACGGTCCCCACTCGGTTGGTAGATGGCTGCGAGAAGTTCGCATGAGCAAGTATTTCGTAAAACAAAGGAAGGTTAGGATCATAGAGAGGAATGGTAAGGCCAGCGAGAATATGACCAAGCGAAATTATGATTTCTTTATCATCACAATGATGATCAGAAAACAGTTTAGAAGAAAGAATGGATTTAGCCCCTTGATCGGGAATGGTGGTTAATGTAAAACCTCTCCCTTCGAGATCTTTCTGAATCCCTTCAAGAGAAGTTTCGTATTTACGACCAGCTGGAGCCATTTTTAGTATGGGAATGAAGAAGAAATTAAAGATCAAAAGAAGAGGAAACAAGAAAATTTACAGCAGACGGAGTGGAATTTACGGAGCTTGTGTAGAAAAGTTGAAGAAAAGATAAGAAGGAAAGTAAAAAGAAGAAGAAAAGAATAAGAAGAATATATATAGAGAAGGATTCTCGAGAAGATAAGCACATTTAATGCGAAGAGTAGACGTGAACGGTTGATAAATAGCGGTTGAAAGGGACGTGTCAAGAAATGGATGGAAGAAGAGAAACGTGTAATAAATTCTGCGTAAAAGTACAGAATCATGTCAATACAGAAGAATATGGAAAAATGAGCGAGTGCTGGCATCATGAAGCACTAATTCTCATGACATTCTCTCCTTCTTAGAGAAGACATGACAAGAGGAAAGATGTAGGATCGGAATATCGCAACATCAATACCTTTGCGAAATCTTTATACGACAGCTGCGAAGATATCGCGGTAGTTCTGAAATGGCCTTGACAGAGATGACGACATCCTAAACACGAGAAAGATGTGGAGACCTAACGAGATTTAGGAGTGTTGCGAAATCTAACACTTGTATACTTGCGAGAATATCGCAAAGTCGAGATCTAAAATAAAGGACATCTTATCTATCACCCACTATGTAATATCCTATATAAAGAGCGGGCGGGCTTAAAAGAATGGAGAGATCTTTTTAGAGTGGAGGGAAAGTTTTGAGGAGAGAGAAAGTCTAGAGAAATAGTTTTATTCTTGATTTCATTTCCTCTTTGTAAAATTCTTTAACTCAATTAATAAAAAGTGTGATTGTTGATCTTAAAGATGTGTTGATTATTATGAATTCTTGTGAGGATGTATTGTAGGATTTCTGCAACTACATGGATATAGTTCACACATCCCCTAATATGATTCATGCCATCATTAATAATGATCCATAAAAAGGTGAGTGGTTTCTTTCTTGTATCTATGGAACTCCTTATAGAGAAGAACAACCAAGTTTCTGGCAGTACATAAATAATCTTAGCAACTCTGTCTCTATTCCTTGGGCCCTTATTGATGACCTTAATATAACTATGGATAGCTACGAAAGAAACACTAATAGAATTCTAACTTAACACGAAGTTCTTGAACTTATTAGAAATTCGATCTTCAAGACATGGGCTTTAGTGGTAACCCCTTTACTTGGTCTAGTAATAGTCATGGTACGGGTAAAGTCAAATCTAGATTAGATAGAGTCTTAACTAACGGTGAATGGACTATATGTTATCCACGATGCTAAATTAACACACTTGTCCCAACTAAGCTCCGATCATTCTCTCCCATTTTATTATCTATCTCAATAAATCATTAACACGAGGAGAAAGCTGGAAATTTTTGAACATTGGCTACAAAATGAATCTTGTTTAAATGAAATAGAAAATGCTTGGGAAATCTAACAATGCGAGGTTAGGCTTTATATTCTAAGTGATAAGCGGTCTAACACTAGACATGTTTTATACGTATGGAGCAAAAAAACCTTTGGCCATATCAAGGAAAAGAATCAACGATGCAGAAGCTATGACACAACTTCAAAGTCACGATTTTTTGGGCGGTAATACTTGAAGTTCTCAAAATTGAAAAGGAGATTGAAGCACTAAATGAAGTTCAAGCTAGCAGCAACAACAAACAAAATCTAGAGACCATTTCTATAATGACATGGACGAAACTCAAAGTACTTCCATATAAGAGCAAACCAAAGAAGAATTAGGAATAGAATTGATGTTTTTTACAAGCAAATGATGGTTCATGGTGTCAAGATAATGATTCTATAGAAGACCTTCTAGTTTCACATTTCAAGTAGATTAGTTCTACATAAAATCCAGTTGATAGTTACCATTTTCTTGACACATTCCAAGCGCATCTCGAGATGAGGACAATGATCTCCTAATTTCTATTCCTTCTGATGAAGAAATCCATAGTGCTTTGATGACAATGGAACCTTGGACAGCTCCTGGTCCTGATGGGTTTCCACCAGGTTTTTACCAATCTCAGTGGGAAGTTGTAAAAGTTGATATATGCAGGGTGGTGAAATCTTTTTCTCATTTGGCTTTCTTCTCAAAGAAACTTAACAACACAAGAATCACTTTAATACCAAAATCTTCATTTGCTCATAAACCAGAGGACTACATACCTATTGCTCTTTGCAACCTTTGTCTAAATGTTGATATCCAAAATCATAGCACTAAGATTAAAGAGGCATCGATCAAGATAATATCTCAATGCAGTCGGCATATGTACTGGAAGATTAATATCTGAAAACATTTGCTTAGTTCAAGAACTAGTGAAAGCAATGAAGCATAAGAAGGGAAGATATGGTTATCTTGCATTAAAGATGGATATGGCAAAGGCTTTTGACAGGTTATAATGGGATTTTCTGATTGAGGTCCTAAAGAAGTTTGGTTTTGAGAAACTATGTCAACTAATACATCAATGCATAAGTACAACTCAAGTGGAGATTATGATAAATGGCTCACCTTCTAAGATTTCAAACCAACAAGAGGAATTAGGCAAGGAGATCCTCTTTCTCCTTACCTATTATCTTAGCTATGGAATCTTTCTCAAGGTATATGAATCATTGTGAAATCACAAGGCGGTTAACGAGCATGAAGATATCAAGATCGGCTCAAAAATTAATCATCTCTTATTTGCGGATGATTGTCTTCTCTTCTCAAAAGGAAAATCGGTTTTAAGTTAACACGCTCCTACAAGTGATTGAAGAATTTAGTGCATGCTCAGGCCAACTAATAAATTTTCATAAGTCTGCGGTTTAGTTCTCCAAGAACACAAACCCATACATATGTCAAACAATCGGTGGCATTATGCGGGTGAGACAACTTGATATCAAAGAAGAAAAGTATTTGGGCTTACCTTTCTTCTAGGAAGAAATAAGAGGATTCCATTTAAAGTTCTCACTGACAAAATGGAATCAAGATTAACAAGATGGAGATGCATAAACATGTTTGAGGCAGCCAGATCTATTATGATTAGGCATGTAACAAATGCAATACTGTGCATCATATGAGCATCTTCAAATTACCAGTTCAACTATCACTAATATGAATTGATCAACCAAAAATATGGAGAAATAAGAAGAATAATAAGGCAAACATTTCATCGAGATGGAGAGAAGTAAACAAACCAAAGAGGAGGGTGGACTTGGATTCAGGGATTTGGAATTATTTAACGAGCTCTCCTCGCTAAATCATCATGGAGACTTTGTCTGAGATACTACCTCAACATGTGCACAATCCTTACAGGATAAATATTTTCTAGATGGAGATGTCTTCAATCATAAAAAGTCTTATAAGGACACTTGTTCATGGAGAAGCATCAGCATTAGTTATCCTTCATCCAAAAATATAGTTGTTGGTCCATTGGGAATGGTCATAAGGTTCAAATATGGAATCACCGATGGATTCACAGAAATTGATGGTCCACCTTCATACAACAATGGAGTTCTTGATCACCCTGAACTACACCCATGTTCATCAATTATTCTCTCACAACAACGGAGGATGGGATCATCAACTTATCTTCTATCTATTTGATACTTCTACAACAAGACTCATCCTTAATATCTCTAATCACCATCAAGCAAAAGATAAGCTTTAGAGAAAAATGGAGGCTTTTAAGTAAAATCGGCTTACGGAAGGATGTTCGAAGAGAAGAACTCTAACAACTCAATAGGCAGAGAATGCAAGCAATTTTTAAGACTTTATGGAAGCTCCCACTCTTACCAAGAATCAATCAATTCTTATGGAAGTGTGTTAAAGATATTCTACCTACAAGAGACAAACTATTTCATCTAATTCAGCTTTGAAGATAAAAATTGCCCTTTATGTGATGTGTGTGAAGAAACAACCACTGTTTGTATTTTTTGGAATGCGACACGGCAAGAAGAGTTTGGTTTGCAACTCACGGGTGTTCAAGTGCCCCGACGAGATATGAATTGGTTTGTAAACTTCTAGAAAACATTGCAAGTAGACAGGATGCGAGATAATGGAGGTTTGCAAAATTTGCATTGTGACTTGGTGCATGTGGAGCGAGAGATGTGATAAGGTCTTTAGCGAGAAGAATACTTCTCCTGATACAATTATTCATCATTTTGCATGAAAGAATTTTGGAGTTGGATAAATCTCCTCAGCCTGTGAGACAGGATATCTGATTAGATCGATATAACCTTCTTTGGTCCCCCTCCCCCAATAGGGGTATCCTTAAAATTAAGCTGTGATGGCTCTTTTTTTTGCTTGCAAATAAGACAGTGGAATCGGCCTAACCATTCGTGATTTTGCAGGTACTCACCGAGGCTCAAAGTGCATCTATCTAGATAATGCAACGAGTCCGGAGCAATCGAGTGTAGAGGCTGTGGGAAGCGGTTCTTTGGGCGAAAGAATTAAACTTGGAGAAGGTGGAGTTTGAATTGGACTCAAGAATAGTAGTGGATGTAGTGAAAAAAGATTCTTCTAGCATAGAATGGAGAATAAGAAATTTAGTTTTAGACATTAAGTCGTTGTTTAAAAATATCAACTCTTGGCATTGTGCTCATGTCCATAGAAGAAAAATAAAGCGTGAGATATACTATCAAAAGCGCTCGTGTAGAAAAAAAATGGTGTATACGGCTTTAGATCCTCCAGTTGCATTAAAAACCAATTGCGGTGCATATGTATCATATAACCAACTCGGTTTAAGCAATAAATTTTCAGTTTCAAAAAAAAAAAAAAAAAAAAAAGGCTGCGAATTATGTACATCAAAGCCAAAAGTTAAGTTCATTACATCTTAGATTTATTCGACCTTTGCAATCGTATTCCTAGATACTTCACCCTCAAAGCTCAAAGCTTCCTAGGGAACCTCAAAGGGAATTAGGGTTTTGCTTTGTTCAAATACATGGTTTTAAATCAGGCCATAACCGAGGCCGGCGTATCGTCCATCCATAAACTTTCAACCTTATCTCTGCTCTTCATTCGACGGATTATCATGCTAGGTTAATGTTAAACCTCAACCTTTTCCTTGATCATGATATTGGACAAGAGCTCGTCTTGCTTCCATGATTGTATAATATATTTTGTATGCTCATATAAATAAGAAAGCGACATCAGGACTTATCCTCTCTACAGACCCGACCATGCATTTGTTCTCTTATGACAAACAACCACCAAGTCAATGCTAGCTAGCTTGACCTATGATAGACCTTAGCCTTTTAAAGATCCGAAAATGCCTCGGCTCATCTCATCGACAAATATCCATGCTAGGTTAACGATTGACCTCTATCATGCCTCAACCTCTTTAAGAAGTCGGCCTTGCCATAGACTCTTATCGTAGTGGGCCGCATCTTACTTTCCTCCTTAGGAAAACGTCTACAACTAGGTCATGCTTGACCTTATCCAATCTTGTGCCCTCCTCATGGCACACATGACTATAACAAGCCTCCATGAGATCTCCAACGACTCAGGATTTCCTCCAAACGCAAGCATGATTATTCATCCATCAATTTACGACAACTTTGGAGAAAACTACGATATGTATACATCACACATAAAAGCTGATTATACAAACCGGGGGATAAACTTAGAATTTTGTCTTGGCCATCTACGACGTGTGTGAGTACTGTCCTACTCATGCAAGGAGAGGATAATTCGTCAAAAAGAATCATGTACGGAGGATAGATTCAACCCTTGATATATCTTTATATATTTCTTAGGATTAAAAGGATGGTGATTATATTTTTTTTGATCGTTCAAAAGGAATTGTATTAATAAGCACACAAGTTGTGCTTGCGAGCGAATACACCAAAGAGAAGGAAAACAACCTCAACCAAAAAAAAAGTTCCAAGGATAAGCTAAAAGCAACAAAGGCCTTTTGATAAATCTTAGAAACTAAACAACCATTGTTACTTGCGAACTAAAACAAGAGCGCAAGCTACATTTAAGTGGGATTTTCATGTTTGCTTCCACAATTAAATCCTTGTGATTTTCGCCACACCACCAAATATTTCTTGACGATTTGCCATCGAAGATGGAAAGCTTAACCCATTACACAACTAAACTCCATGAGATTACTTTGAAATCTTACTAGGACTAGTAAGAGATTTGAAGGGCATTTATTTTTGGTGTTTAACGTCTTATTCGGGAGGAGACCCGCTTTAGACTTGATTCTCCCCTTGGTGTTAGCTCCTTTAACCGTCTGCAGGACAACTGCTGATTTGGTGATGCTGATGTCGTTTGTTTTTTAAGCAACCTCATGATCTTCTTGATCCATGGAATCGTTTATATGTTTCGAATCCGGGGAATTGACGGATCCGAAGAATAGGAATTTTCCCCTTCCAATTGATCCAATTCATGCAACTCATGCCCAAGACTAGGTGAAACTCCGATGTAATAGAAATTCCTTTGGAATGTGGCTCTTCCCCATCACAAATTTGGTTTTTAAAAGCATTAACATGTAATTGAATTCCACTAGGATGGTGCTTATCTTAATCCTTATTCTTATCTCACCAACTAAAGATTAGGGTTTTGTGAAGCTATAAACAGACCAACTCTAGGTTATTCTAAACGGAAACAACAACATCGGAACGATAACTTTATACAAACCTCTCTCCTAGATCTTGTTCTTCTAAAACTCTGCAACCAAGAACTCTAGTCTCACCTCTCTCGGGTTCCATTTCTAGACCAACCCTTTGTCTCATTTTAGGCAAGGTTTGTTCTTAATAAACCTTCTGCACTTATACTATGTTTAATCTCTTTAACCTTACCCATTTTTCATCATCTACAATTTCCAAATATGAAAATTAAATCATTTAACTTAGAGTTGGATGTTATTGGATGTTATCGGATATCGTTTTTTATTATTAGGTTTTAACATTGAACAACTATAACACCATGGTCAAGTACCAAACTAATCTTGTTCAATTGCAGTTGTTCATATGATTACTTAATAAGGATTAAAAAAAAAAGACGTTGGACGTCTATGACATGATATATAAGACTGGAAATTGTAGGGATCATTCTTTTATCTCTCAAAATATTGAATAGAAACGATATTCCTCTTTGTTATATGTATATATAATATATAGAACGATTTTCTGATGTTGCCAGAGCTTCAAACTCAAGTTAATTAAGTTTATATATAGTATATCCATCTGAAAAAATAACACTTGAAATAACCAGATTATTTCACTAGAATAAAATGACGTTCAAATATTATTCCAGTAGCGGGGACATGTACCACCAGGTCCCCCAAATG
The DNA here is from genome assembly GCA_023531295.1 of Papaver armeniacum. Classification (NCBI taxonomy): domain Eukaryota; kingdom Viridiplantae; phylum Streptophyta; class Magnoliopsida; order Ranunculales; family Papaveraceae; genus Papaver; species Papaver armeniacum. The sequence goes on from JAJJWW010016201.1 coordinate 57,444, forward strand.
CCATCGATGTCTCCCATTCCCCTCCTATATTACCAGCGAACAAAATATTATAGCAATCAAATGCAGTATTACGTTTGGTTAGTATACTGTCTGAGTTTATGTTAACAGTTTGCCCTTTTTCGTCAACATACTTCATTTTCCTCATAAAAGCTGTTTTCATATAGTCCTGAAGTTGAGGTAAATATCCATTTCCCATCGGCGAAGCTGGTGCTTGAGGTCTTTCCCCTGCTATCCCTCCATATCGTATAATTGAAGCATTGTTTACTAAATGTGTAAAGATTTCTTTTGGCCAGTATCCTATTATAGTCTCGGAAATAATCAACCACCAGTTACCGGTCTTTGGATCCTGTCAATATATATGAAGAGATAATCCAAGAAAATCATCTTTCATTATAAGTAAAACTCTAGTTAAACGTGGTAAATCTAGTTATTATAATATTGATTTACCAATCTTCTTAAATGAAATTGTTTTGGACTTACCCGGTATACCTTGGAAGACATTTCCCAAAGTTCTTTCCCGTATACTGATACTGGATGCATAATTACACCGAGAAATAACTTTTTACTAACTTGAACAAAACCAGGGCAAAGCACATTGAAGCAGCCTGTGCGTCTATAACTGTCAGCCTAGACAAAAATATATCAAGTGAATGTTCAAATAGAAAAAAATCCTTCAAATTAATAAACAAAATCCGTATACAATGAAAACATATACTTTTCATCAGTACATGTAACTCAGTGTAAGTATTGGGAACTGATGTTTAACCTTTAATTTTGGTAATACAATTTTACGGTTATTTAGTGAGACAAATGTGCAATTTTAATCATTGATTCAGGATTGTATTCAAGTCACTAATATTATTATATATCAGTGTATAAAATATTTGTATTATGTACTACGAATGCATGTACGACATAGATATAGTTTGTAAAAACGACAACACATGTTTTTTGACACGTAACAAAAATTAATAATAATAACTAAAGATCGAATTTACCGTCCAATAACCAAATAGTATTTGTATGTATCACCAAATAGTGCGGGGTAAATCGAAAGCAAGCAAAACTTATTATAAATAAGATTTCATTTAAATAAAACAAGTAGTGAAAATAGATGACTTACCATCCAACCAAATTCAATGCTATTCAATTTTTCTTTGGACCATTTTGTATCCAAATTTGTGCAGTGTTGAATTGGTCATAATTTAGTTCAAACCCATGCACACTTATATGAGTTGCGCCTCCAAAGTATCTTTTTCCTTCGCTAAATTCTTCAACGGAGACAAACTACAAATAACAACAATGAAACAATTCTTATAAATTGGTAAATTAAGAATTTGCTTTTGTAAATTTTATTTTATTAATCAATTAACTAAAATAACTAATAAAGGAATTTAAGTAAAGGACCCCACATTAGTATCTCATATTTGGTGATCCTGTTTTTTGTAAAATTTATTTTCATAGAATGGTGTAAAACACCAAGACGACAATTCAGGAAAAAAACATATTTTCTCTGTGAATAGTCAGCGTAATAGGCAGGTTAAAAAAAAACCAACATATGTGGAGGTTTCTTATAACCGGTTCCTCTATCCATATAGCTAATAACATTGTCGGTGGTCTTTGGTTCTAAAATTGAAACAAAAACAATGTTTAGTGGGTATACGATTATTGAACCGAACCAAAATCGTATGACATGGTTCCAATTCTAGAACCTAATATCGAGACTCATTATCAATTTTAATATCGAGAGAGTAAAACTAATCAAAAGCAATGATATCTTGGTTACTAATTGATCTACTAGCGGGCACGAGGGTATCAAATATATGAATAAGTTTTAGTATAACTTAACTGAATCCATCTAACTTGTAACCTTTAGTTTATCTTATTTTCCATTCTTATTAAATTTAGATATTTATTTGACCGATAATAAAATATTAACAAAGATATCTGAACTTAGATAAAGTAGATTTGAATTGAAAAAGAAAATATTAAGATATTTGATTAAAAATTTATTGTTTTTATCCATAAACAAATGATACCCAAATCTTTATCGTTTATGATCTTATCGTATTGAGAATCGAGATCATATTCATCGGTTTTATTTCTAAGGTATCCATATGGAACAAGATCGATCATTACTCGGTGGCGGAGGCGGGAACGTTTGTATGGGTAGGCAAAAAAATTAACAGTAAACAAGAAGGTAGAAAAGGGCTATGACATTTGTTCTTTATAAAACTTAGGAAAATATTTGTTGTGAGCCAGCCCAGGGGTAGGCAACTTCCCACCCTTATTGTAGGCTGGTTCTGCCATTGGTCACACCTAATTAAAGATATTATTTTAATTATTTTGCGTCTTTTATAAAATAAATTTTTGATACATGGTTCTAATAGGTTGTTTAAGTAAAAAAAAACTTAATGGTAAATTAAGCGACATCGGAGTGTACAAATTAGTTTGATCAAAGGAAGTTATATATGGACCTAATAACGAGCATATAAGTTATATCCAACTAATAGTCCTTATTTATGTTCATTAATTAGAAAGGAATGAAAACTTAAAAATGAATCGAGTACAATACTTACATGAAAGTTCATGCGAGCATATAAGAGTTTGTACGATTTGAGTTGATCTTCTGCAAAAGATATTGGGCATTAACCAAGTCTTCTTTTCTTGTCCTGCGGATAGGCACTGTTCCTGATGGACATCGCTCATTTCTAAATCCATTATCTATTTGTATACCTCGACGAATAGATGACGATATATTTTTACTAATTGTTTCTTCCGGAATTGAGCTTGGAACCATTTGTATCTTATGATCCTTGAGCAGTGGATGATCAAATGCTGGCTGCTTATAAACATCTATACAATCTACTATATCTCCAAATTTGGTCTGAAAATATACATACATGTATAAATGAACTACATCAGGAAAATAAAATTTCAAGAAAAACCTAAGATGAAAGAATAAATTAACTTGAAAGAGAAAGAGGGAAACCAAAATAATTCTTACCGAAATAATTTTAATTGGATTTTTGTTTAGAATATTTAGTTGTCTTTCCAATTCTCTATCTTCTTCTTCTCTTTTTGATATGCTAGCTTTTCCTCCATTTGTGGATTGTGTTACAGTAGTAACAATAAAAACAAATAGAACAAAGAAGATAATAAGACTAACACTTGAGGACTCCATTATACAAGTAAAATTTTATTTATGCAGTGCATCGATAAAAAAGTAGTCCCTTAAATAATATCATTTTATGGGACGGTAATCAATACCCCTTCTTTTAGGATATTGTCATCAATGCAGGTTATCATCATCACTACAAATTAAATACCATTGATACTACCATCAGCTTTATTTTATATTTATCTCGTTGATTTACATAGGAACTTCCCTACAAATATTCGTATTTTACTTTTTTTAATACTAACATATTAAGTTTTCAATACCAGGTAAATTAATTTACGGACAAATTTAGAAGTGAATTACAGGATATTCTTCTTAAAAAAGTTGATCAAAAGTCTTTAAAAACAGGCTATTAAACCTTTGTATTTTGAATACACATATATTGTCTTTCCTTTATTTATTTCATTGTTAAAGAATAATAGCAATTAACAACTAATTTTTGGGATGTGATAAGATGTTAATTATGACTTGAATACTCCCTCATATAAGTTAACTTACTTTTGAAATCCATTGAACCAACATAATCAACCTGACATTTTTAGGGGTGACTCGAAAGAAATTATGGGAGACTAATAAGACAAAGACGGGTCACCCAAATCTAAAATAAAGCCACCCCTTATCTCCGTTTTCATAATGGCCAAACTACCCTTAAAAATCGGTAGTTAATTTTGCAATTGGGAGAAATTTCTTATATAGAAGATAATTATTTTAGTTTTTTGAGTTTTAAGGTTTTAGATAGAAGAAGAAAAAGTGGAGAAAACCATTTTTTTCTTAAATCAACAACAAACATGGATGGGTATGAAGAAAAAGGTGAGAAACATCATGAAGAATATCATGTTGAAGGTTCAATAACGATTAGAGAGATGATTGAATGCATTCAAATCCATTGACGTCCAATATCGGTAGATAATATAATACTTTATCTAACGGTTATACTCTTATGTTCAAATAGAAAAGCACAATCGTTTGATTAATGATGTTCATTATCTGATTGTGATAGTCACCCAAATGCAAATTTTTCAAAACTAATAACATTTCGATTTTCTCTATTTTTATAATCGGTAGGTAAGTGATGTTCATTATCTACCGATCGTGATAGTCGCCCCAAATGCAAATTTTTCAAAACTAATAAAAATTTTATTTTTTTATAATCGGTAGGTAAGTGATGTTCATTACCGATTGTGATAGTATTCCCAAATACAAATTTTTCAAAACTAATAAAATTTTGAATTTATCTATTTTCATACTCAGTCGTCCCAAACAAATTTCTCAACACTAATAAAATTTTGAATTTTTTATTTTCATAATTAGTAGATAAATGATGTTCATTATCTACGATAGTACAATCGGAAGATAACATAGTTCTTTATATCTACCGATTATACTCTTTTGTTCCAACGAGAAAAGTATAATCGGTAGATAAGTAATGTTCATTATCTGTAGGTGTGATAGTTCCCCTAAATACAAATTTTTCAAAATTAATAAAATTTTAATTTTCTCTATTTTTATAATCGGTAGATAAGTTAATTAACTGATTGTGATAATCGACCCAAATGTAAATTTTTCAAAACTAATAAAATTTTTAATTTATATTTTTTCATAATTGATAGAGAACTGATGTCCATTACCCCAAATGCAAATTTCTCAAAAATAATAAAATTTTGAATTTCTCTATTTTTCATATGCGGTAGATAAGTGATGTTCATTATCTACCGATTATGATAATCGCCCCAAATGCAAATTTTTCAAACTAATAAAATTTTGAATTTCTCTATTTTCATAATCGGTAGATAATTGATGTTCATTATCCACCGATTGTGATAATCAAACTCATATACAAATTTTTCAAAACTAATAAAATTTTGAATTTCTTTATTTTCATTATGGGTAGATAAGTGATGTTCATTATCTACCGATTGAGATAGTCGCCTCAAATGAAATTTTACAAACTAATAACATTTTGAATTTTTTTTTATATTCATAATCGGTAGATAAGTGATGTTTTTTTATCTACGGATTGTACAATAGGTAGATAAGTGATCTTCATTATCTACCGATTGTTCTTATTTTTAGTACAAAAAATTTGAATTTTTTGAATAAAAAATAATCGGTAGATAACAATTTATTTTACCTACCGATTTTGGTTAATGTTCTTCATTTCTTAAGAATATCATCCATAATCGGTGGATAATATCAACTTTATGCGTCTTATTATGTTTCGCAACTATCAATCCTAGAATAATTTTCGTTCAATTTTTTGATTTCAAGCATTAAAATCCTGATTTTGTATCACAACTTTTATCATTTATCCGTTTTATTTGTTTAACTCGATTTTTTTTTGATGTTCTAAGCTTAAACTTTAAGGTTTATGAAATTTGAGTTTTAATTTTAAAAAATTAATCCTAAAATTTGGTTTCGACGATATTTGGTTTAGTCAAAATTAAAACAATGAAAATTTTTAATTTTTTTCAAAACAAAGAAAAGAAGAGAAGAAACACAGTTTATAATAGGTTGTTAAAACCGATACTAAACTACCGATTGTAAAAGGGTATTTAAGTATTTTTCTAACCACTAGGACATACCGTAACCACATCTATAGGATGAGAATAAAAATATCGCCCCTAATTCTTTTTGGGTCACCCCTAAAAATGCTAGGATAATTAACCCTCAATTTATTTATTTTTGTCATGAGTTGTTGAACTAGTTCCTTATGGTTTGACTACGATGATTGGATCATCGAGCGAAGCAGTGCTCAAATTTTGTTTGCAAGATAGAACAAAGATTAAAAGTCACAAAAGCTCCACCTGCATACTAGTGAGATAATCACACCTTGTTAAATTCCAAAGAAACCCATGCAAGTGGATATCATGTGAAAACTCATAGTGATGAGAATGTAATTGATTGCATCTTTTATAGTCTCTAATGTATTTGGAAGGAAACATATTTTAGAGAAACTAATGAGTCAATCTAGTGAAATTTAAATCACTATAGTATTTAGATTATTGAATCCATATTGACTACGACGATAAAATGTTGGGAATTGACTCATACATGGTTCAACATAACCATAAAGGCATCATGGTTGTGACATGATGTTTCGTTTTGAAAGAACTCATACGTACATCATTGTGTTTGAGGGAACGAGACAAGGGAAAAAAGATTGACAACATACGAAGTAACGACATATCTCTCAATAAGTGTTTTCTAAAGTCTTGGATGCACCCCCCTACCCCAACCCCCACCCCCCACCCCATTATGCTCTTAAGTAAGAAAGCGTATCAGTAATTTTGCAAAGTCTTGATAATATAGGATCGAGACTATTCTAAGATGAAAATGGAAAACAATTCATATTACAAAGAAAACCAGGTGATATTTAGAAAAATACCCGTGCAGAATGCGGACCATTAAAGTGACTTATGTCTCTAATGGATATTTTGCATTTTGGACTAGTTATAATTCCCAAGAAATTTTGCATTTGGAAAACTACTAGCATTTAAAAGGTCTCACCACCCCTTGTAAATGCTGGCGAGTGTACATTAAAAGGACTTGATGGTTATTGCATGATTAATAAGATCAATGCAGAGCATCCTATACCTCATGGTCTCTCAAAGGCTATCATCAAAGGTTAAAAATGATGTCTAAGGCATGGTTATGAGTACCAACCTACCTTTAACTTCTTGGGGATACATGCAATATTAACTGCATATTCACTTATTCATTTTAGATCGACTATTGGTCAACCATCCTTTGCGTACTAGTTGGTAACGGGATATAAGCCTGACATTTGTGTTCTTAAGTATTTTTGGTTGTACCATATATGTGCTAGTACGAGTCCGTATCGTACTATGATGGATACTCAAAATGATTAACTAATTATGTTGGAAAATAATTTCCAATAATTATCCGCAGTTTAAACCTTTTGATAAAAGATCTCTCAACAGTTGATTTGCAGATAGTCACTCTAATGAGATAGTGTTCCCTTCGTTAGGGGGAGACAGGAAAAAGTATGTACTGAGGGAACAACAGGGAATGTCGTGGTGTATTCCTATTTTGTCTCATATAGACTTTTATACTCCACAAATGGAAATGCGAAGTGAAAAAGGATTATCGATTTTCAGAATGTACACTGATATCGCTAAACTGACGAGATCACGCATACCAACTGAAAACGTGCCTTGGTAGGTTAAAAAAATCCTTAATAAAGGATATGCACCATAAACTGGGGTGTTATAACTACACTTGGTGAAAGTGTGTTTGAGGACGTGGCTCCATGAAGGAAGATGGAGAGACCACTAGGTTCGGTCAATGCTCACCTAGAAAGGAATTAGATGAGTAAGGCACAACCTAATTATTCATATCATCAGAAATCATCTCATAACATTGTTTCCAAATATGTCCATGAACCAAACCTGGAGGAATCTCCGAAGCTTTAAATGATTCTAGAGTATAATGAAATCCTAATGGGTTATGAAAATGCACATGAGTCAATGGAAGGATCATGCGTGCATAATTATGGTATAGGTGCTCCATAGGTAGATCAAAATGCGATCGAACCATGATTTATTTTGATTCATATCAAACAAAGAACATATTTGGCCTATGCAATCCAAGTCACTACAGGAAAAATATACATCTACAACTGGAAAAATACAACCTTTTGTTAAAGGTCGTAGTACGTCCCATGTTTTACAACCTTTTTCAAAGGAAGTGTTGTAGAATGGCATCACTACCCACCCCTAGAACCAAAGGGTTGCGACAAGAAAACAAACGACAACTCTTTAATAAAAAGAGTTGGCATCAACCATCCTTACACTTCACAAGTTTGGGGTTTTTGTGTTATTTTTGTATGAAAATGTACAACAACCTTTATAAGAGTTGTTGAAGACAACCAAAATATGAAAATAAAAATAGTGTTGAGGGGATTCGAACATGAACCTACCATGCGTTAGTCTAGCCTATCAACCACCCTTACACTTCACAAGTTCGGGGTTTTTGTGCCTTTTATGAAAAATTGTATGCACTTCTGCTAATTTTTTTTCACTTCTGCAAAATTTTACGAAAAAATTTTCTGAGCCAGATTCAGTATTGTTAGAGCATAGCTCGGTTGAACCCACCAAGAGTTGGTATGTCAAATTTGGTTGTCATATTTTAGTGAACCAAAACTCATTTAAAGAGTCGCATGATTATGTACTAGAGTCAACTTTGTATAGGTTAGCTTGAAAGTATTAGGATATGAGACATTACAAGTATTCCGAAGACTTGAATAAGTGAAGAAGTAAGGAGCTACAATGGCAACATCATCCTTCCACTTGAGGTTAGTGATATTTGAATTGAATTGTTTCATTCCGTATCTTTCAAGTCGTGCATATTGAAAACATAACTGCGAAGCATGAATGATTACACTCTAGTTAGATGTAGTATTAAGGAATACAATACGAAGTATAACGCTTATCTTTTGAACTTCGCATATAAAACATCAACATAATCGTTTGAATACTATTGTGATTATGTATGGGTATGAGGTGAAGATTTCATCCTAGGAAACAATGTTTTACATTAGTTTAAAGGAAGTAAATTCATGAACTTGTTTCGTGAATCGAAATGGAAATCGCTAGGCTTATTGGTATTGTTATTCATTGCATATCTTTTGAACTACCAATATGTGTGATTAGTATAACCGCTCATGACTTGTTTATGTTCTTGGTAAAACTATTCACAAGGCCTGACTTTTGTATTGGTATGACTTTTATTAGTGAAACCGATCTTAAGTGATCACCTGAGATAGTATGATCGATTTAGTGTTACTGGTATGACCAACTCTAGGCAAAGGGGAACCGATCCTATGAAGAGGTACAACAGATCACAAGAGGGGAATCGATCCTTGTAAGGGTTGCAAAACGTTTTTAGTAGATGTGGGAACCGATCCTATGAACATGTGCAACAAGTTTTTAGTGAAAGGGGAACCGATCCTATGGACATGTGCAACAAATACAAGTAGTTATCATAAGTATGTGGGGGAACCGATCCTAGTACCTAGTCAACCGAATTTTTGGAAAGCTAGTGTGACTATGCACGGTACTCACATGGAGGTAGGCGAAACTTGTTTTGGTAGAACCGTGAAACCCATGATTTGTGATTGAGTGTTCTTAATCAATCACATAGTTCTTGAAAATCAGATGAACCAATTCTATACTCGTTTGGAAGTGTGGCAAATCGGTTTCAAGATTGTAAGTATGAAAGAGGACTTACAAATTAAAGATGTCGACATACTTTGAACATCTGATATAACACTTATCTTTTATTGTTCAAAGATATTTCTTAATAGCTAAAGGAAAATCCCGGATCGAAAAATAAGTTGAGAATATTTTAATTAAGGTTTTTAATTTTATTTTTGGAAAATGAATAATTGGTAATGTGCATTTACTAATTGGAGATTTTCCAAGAGATTTTCGGTAAATGTTTGGACAAAGCATTTCGGGAATTATGGAAACCGAACGGAATATTTTGCATATCTTAAGAATATTTTCTGTTTTGGAAATTCCTTGGTATCCAAACTTCCTTGGTCTATAAATACCAAAGTTTGCATTTCTAGCAAACTAATCCTCGAGCCAAACAAAACTACCTAGTTGTGTTGTTCGGTGGAGCCGCCTATTCGGAGAGGAAAGTAACCTAATTAGGAGAAATCTCTTACGGACGCTCGGTTTAAAGACTTCTTTGGGATTGATAAGCTCTATTAGTACCTTTGGTGGGAAACTAGATATTGCGGTTTATTATTAGTTTTCAATTGATTTGATTGACTAACGGTTGTTGAACTTTGATTGCACCTAGTTTGTTTATGCTTGAGAATCTTCTCTTCTGATATAAGATTCACTCAAACTAGATCGAAATTTTGACGGGGATCTTTAGAGTGTTTGTAGATCTAAAGATGTCTTGTGATAATCCATTGTTAATGAGGACTCGTTTTATGCGTGATTGATCACAAGAGATTCAAGTTGATTGTGTGCGGGTGTTTTTGAAGATCTAAGAAGATTTGAAGACAAAGAAGACTTTGAAGATTTCGATTTGGGTTCATAATCTTTGGTGTGCACAATACTTGTTTCGGTTAACGAGGATCCAACTATAATAGGTTTATCCATGTGGTAGATTGGATTGATTATTTGAGTAGATCGACATCAATATGTTTATTTGTGATACAAAGTATTGATTGAAAATCTAGACGATTACTTCGGTAATTGTTAGTAGATAGATCTAAGAACCTGACAAAGGAGTTTATTGGGATAAACGGAAGAGCCTTTTGTCGAACTCACATCACTTGGTTGAAAAGAGTTGTTACCAAACAGATTTGTTGTTCCTTTCGTTTGGAATACGAACCAAAGGAATTGTTCCAAGTACATGACTTATTTATAAGTTGGAGGCATGGGAATAAGAGACGGAACTAGGTGACATGTAGGTTTAGTTGCTTGGTCTCAACTATACGAGGTTGGTTTGATTTTGTATAGCGGCTTAATCACGGAGTATTGAATTAGGACAAGGTCCCGGGGTTTTTCTCGCATTTGCGGTTTCCTTGTTAACAAAATGTTCTTTGTGTCTTTTACTTTTCTATTTCCGCAATTATAATTTTTTTTATTATAATTAGAAGTAATATACACAAACGTTAATTTCTATTTACTTGATAGTAATCCTATTGTGTTTGGTCATGTCCGAACCTCTTATCAAGTAAACATACTTCGTTGTTGTATTGTCTCGATCTCGTATCCATAAACGATCACACGAAGTGTGAATCGATTAGTTTTATTGTCTCGACTCGGTCCATAGACAATCACTTTTGGAGAAAGGACTTATAGGTTGAAAAGTTTTAGATTGAGGTATATTTGGGTACCCTCTTCTTTTCAAGTATCAAGTCTACTATGTGATAGTACAAGTCATTAACCATCCTTACGGATTCACAATATTGGTCGTTTTGTGCTTTTTTTTTTCATCACTATTCACAACCTTTATAAGAGTTGTCGTAGAGGTATAAACACTTCTGCTAAATTTTTTTCACTTATGCTAAATTTTTTCACTTCGCAAAAAATTTCTCACTTTTGCTAAAAAAAATTTGCAAAAAAGTTCTCACTTCTTGTTAAATTTTTCTCACTTTTGCTAAAAAAATTTGTCATCACTATTAACAACCTTTATAAGAGTTGTCATAGAGGTATAAACAATTCTCGCTAAATTTTCTCTCATCGCTTAAAAAATTTCTCACTTATGCTAAATTTTTATGTCATCACTATTCATAACCTTTATAAGAGTTGCGTAGAGGTATAAACATTGCTAAATTTTTCTCACTTCTACTAAATTTTATTCAGTACTGAAAAAAATTCTCACTTCGCTAAATTTTTCTCACTTCGCTAAAAATTATTTTGGTCTAGGTTCGCTAATTTTTTCTCACTTCGCTAAATTTTTCTCACTTCTACTAAAAACTATTTTCTCTAACACCCCCAACTAAATTCTAGAAATTTAGGCGTTTCGAGATTGGGTAGAAATATCCAAAAGAGGGTTTGTTTAAGGTTTTAGAGAATATTCCGATGGAATCTTACCTGTAAATGGTTCATGTTTACGAGTTTATATGATATATCCTACTAAATTTGGAGTGAGAACCACTTCGGACAATGAGGGTTCATGGTTCGTATGGCCTTGAACCACATTTAAATCCAGGTTATGCATACGATATGCCATAATATGGTTTGTTTACAATTTTGGGGAATATTTCGAAGGAAGCTTACCTTTAAATGGATGGATTCATCGTTCTTACCAAGTTTCCGTCTTATAATGTTTCAATCTCAAATCCAGGTTATGCATAATATGCCAAAATAGGGTTTGTTTAAAGTTTCGGGGAATTATCCGAAGGAATCTTACTTGTAAATGGATGGATTCATCGTTCTTACCAAGTTTTCGGCTTATAGTTGTCCATTCACGGCTAGGTTTCGACCTCGGAGCCAGGATATGCATACAATATGACAAGAAACTGGTTTAATTCTGAATTGAAACAAGAAGCTAAGTTTCCGGAATTGGAAAAGATTATTGGTACAGGTCATGGCAAGATGGGTTGGTGTGTGGCATTTTCGCCAAGACTTAGTTTCAGCTAGTTGTGGTCCTGATGCTGCTAGTTGGACTGGAGTTGCTTGTCATAATATTTTTCGCGCTCTTCAGGTCTGTTATGCTTTCCTTACATTTATATATATATTTTTTTTCTTCTTTGTAGTGATGTTTATTTTGTCTGGGTCATTGATTTAAAGTCTAATCCTTTTCCGACTTATATATATCTAAGTAAGTGTTGTTGTTTCATGTATGAATTCCAAATGCAGTATGGGTCTATTGGTTGGTCAGTTGGTGCAACACTTGGGTATTCTCAGGCTGCAAAGGATAAGCGAGTGATTGCTTGTATTGGTGATGGAAGTTTATAGGTAACTGCACAAGAGATATCAATAATGTTGAGGTGTGAGCAGAACACTATCATCTTCCTAATAAATAATGGTGGGTACACCATCGAAGTTGAGATCCATGATGGACCTTACAATGTGATTAAGAACTGGAACTACATTGCCTTAGTTGATGCTATTCATAACATTGATGGAAAATGTTGGACCACCAAGGTACTACTGGCTTCCCATTTGGGACTTTATAGTTTGCTTATGTTGAGATTGAAATTGTATGGATGTTGTAACTTGTAAGGGTACAAACTTATTAACTTTTATGCTTGTGTGATGAATATAGGTTCAATGTGAGGAAGAGCTGGTGAAAGCGATTGAGACTGCGACCGAAGTTAAGAAGGATTGCTTGTGTTTCATTGAGATTGTAGTTCACAAGGCTAGAGAATAGAAAGTAGAGATTTGGTGTTGTGGTCGAGTTGCTTGGTAACCATTGGTGGTGGTTAGATGCTCAATATTTACATGCTTGAATTCAATTGGGTATGTCATCTGAATTGTATCCAAAGCTTTTCTTACTCACTTGTGATTTTTAAACGTCTAATGGTGAATATGAACAATGCACATTGTTGGTTAAAATTACTATTTGTTGTTCCATAAGCTCATTACCTAATTATAACATGTTACCTTTTTGCTATAATGTAATGTATTGCCTTGTTAAAGTTTGGCCTTTGGTTTTCATTTGCAGGGTACTTTTTAGAAGGTTAGTTTTCTTAAGTTGGTACAAGGATGGCGGTTACTAAGTTGGTACAAGGATGGTGAGGTGGTGGATGATGCGGAAAATGGTGAAACGGATCCACAGCAGATGATACATGGGATGCCAATAGGTTTCGGAGCCTACATTGTGTGTGTGATTATTGCTCATGTGGATGATGCTCATGTCTACATGCCGACTACAGAGCTCAAGTATGTTAGTGATGCGGCCGGATGTTTTATTACATGGCCCAAGGATCGAATAGTGTTCTCATGGGCATCTTAATCTTCATAATCTTTTTGGAGTGTTTCATAATTTTTTGGGAGTGTGTTCATGAAACTTAACTTCTGGTGATTTTTGAATGTGTGTGTTTAACACTGGTAGGTTAACTTGAATGAATGTAAATGTGTTACACTGGCAGGTTAATGTGAATGTGAAATAATTTCGGCAATTGGTTTCAGCTATAATTTTTTTTTTTTCAAAATAGTTATATGCACACAACTTCTAAAAAAAGTTGTAGTTACATTCATCTACTGAAAACAGAAGTTGTTACTTCAAATATTACAACCTTTAAGGATGTTGTGTTAGAGATTATGACTACACTAGACAAAGGTTGTGAAATAAAATATAATAATACAAATAAGAGTTGTGCAAGATTTCTCAACCACTCTAACAAGTTTAGTAATAGTGTTATTGACGACCATTAGGGAAGTTGTGTTATAGAATTTTACTACACAGATTAAAGGTTGTGAAATCAAGTCTTACAATATAAATAGGAGTTGTGTTAGGAATTCAAAAAAAAATCAAAGAGAATTACAATCTGAAGCAAGGTAGTCCAAACTTGAACCAAAACTACAATTACGACTCTTAGCTGATGGTTGCACCAAGTCGTGGACCTTCCACAACCCCCACCCACCCCCGCAACCTACGGGAAAGTGTCGTCGTTGTCCTACTACAACCCTACTGGGGGGTTGTCAATGTATATTTTACCCATAGTGGGTAAAACTTTGTTCTTTGACAAATATCCAGGTATTTGGTGTGGTAGTGCTAACCAACTAAATTTGTAAAGCCTGTGGGACATATATGATTATTTATCACAACGTGCAGTGAGAATAATGAGGTCTTAAAGTATAAAGACTAACCTTGTAGAGTGAGGTTTCTCACAAATCCCTGATCGTTTACTCCTTTGAACATCATATTATTTTGTTAATTAGTTTGCATGGTAGTTTCAAGAGAACTTGAATGAAGTAGATGTGGTTATATCTCCTGAGATTTAAACTCAAAGATATTTTCAAAAGTGTATGATGACCTTTTGCTTCCCAAGTCAAATGACTCAAAACCATTTTAGAGTATGTTTGCAAGATTACAGAACACTCACTTATTGATTCAAACAATCGGGAGGATGTGGTATACCCGTCTAACTGGATATTTAAATCGGGAAGGAAAAAAAGTAAGGTTTTGTTCCATAGAAAAGAAGTTTCGATTCTTAATTGTAGCTATATATGTCGATGATATGGACATGATAAGTACTCTTGATGAAATAAGAGATCTTACAAGATACTTAAAATTCTAATTTGAGATGAGAACCTTGGGAAAGATCTAATTTATCTATTTTCTAAACTATAAAACAGAGCTTGTGGTATATTATTCCACCAGTTTGTATATGTCCATTGTTAGGAAATTTAACAACGACATGCATCCTGCGAGTACTCCCATGATTAGTCGAGTTTCAAATGTACATGAATGACCATTTCATCTAAAGAAATATGACGAAGATGTGATGGGAGATGAAATTCCCATATCTTAGTGAAACAAACGCATTATTGTACTTAGATATTGTACACTCGACAAAGTACAACACCCTTAGTTGAACTTATTATCTAGATATAGATCAGCGCCAACGTAATGTCATTGGAATGGTACATGGAATGTAATCATATACGTAAAGGAAACCTTTAATGTTTTAGTTTATCCCTACAAAGACGTGAAAAGGTTTGCTAACGAAACTGCAATCGGAACATTTGTTGATTATGAAGGAAAAATAAGCTACATTCCCATGGAAGTAATCATGGGGATACGTGGTAGAATTATTTACTAAACATTAACTAAATTCCCTTTTATAAAGTACATGACTAAATGAATTGTCTAGAAACTCCGTTGATGGAAACAAGGGGAATCTAAGGCTACGATGTGGACATATTTTACTTCGAAATATGAAGGTTTTTGTACTCTTTTTCCCTTCCATCGAGATTATTTTTTCCTATAGGGGTTTTGTTACTCGGCGGGGTTTTTAGCAAGACAACGATAACAACACTAGGTATATGTTAAACTTGAAGATTTAAAAGGCGTGTTGATATTACTGAAAATATATGAATTATAGAAATGATGCACGATGGTCGTTTAGGCATTAATAAGTTCTACGATCAACAACAATAGTGTAATGAACCACAAGATCGCCAACACTATTAGATCGGTCAAGAGACAGTTTAACCGCTAATGACTCGTTTAACTAACTATAAACTTTAATTCTTAAAAATTAATTGAATAATAATCTAGAGATGAAACTATTACCATTGAATAGATCTCGAAAAGTTGTGTGAAATGTACTACTCGAACACGTCGTTCGGATAACGGATGAGGAAAAAATTAGTTAATTTGTAAAAAAGGAAAAATAGTCATTTTGCATGTAATGTTTTCCGACCACTTTCCTTTTGTGTCCTACCTCTTCAACGACCAATTTGGTCATGGAACTATTAATTAATGGATATATAACAAAGAAGGAGATAACAAAATAATTGAAAGAGATTGAGATAGACTAAAGGATATCGACTTGGATTCTGAAAGAGCATTTATGTATCATTGTCATTTTTATTCGGATTGTAAATATTGGACATTCAAGATGATGACAATGATGATGATGACAAAAGATAAGATATTGTAGATATATAGATGTTTAAGATTTAGGGTTGATTAGAATTCAAGCTCAGATAACTTGATATTCAAGCAAACACCTTCTGTTCAGAAAAAACTATAATTATGGTTTCAAGTAAGCATGTGAGAATTAACCTAAAGTCACGTCTAAGAATATACACGGTGGTCAGGTTACACGAGACCGTATATAATGACCTTTTTGGAAAATATACCTTATGAACTATTAAGCAATTTGATGTTCATTTAAAAACTTAAGAATTTAATCATGATCCACATACACAAGTGTTTTAGTGATCAATGATGTCTTAAAGGTGTTTATGAAAGTATTACCAATGCTAAACATATTTAAACATTAATTTTTTGAGTATCTGTTAAAGTTTAATGGGATCGTTGGTGAAACGGTTCGTGAACCATAAGGAAGATCACGAGTCAGGGTGCTACGGTTTGTGAACGGTGTTCTCCATCCCTACTGTGGCTTGTGAAATAAGATGGCAACAATTCGTGAACTGGGTTTGCCAACTTTTAACCTTTTTCATCAATATAGAAAATTCAGATCACCACGATTCATGAATTGTCTCGTTCTGAACTCACGATCTGCGAACTGGTTCGCGAACCTTCCTGTAGAAACTCAGATATTTATGGTTTGCGAGATGGTTTTCCGACCTACCTTGAGTGAAAATAACATATTTTTGAATTTCCCTCTGTCAATTACGTGGGAAATTTTCAAATGATCCACAAAATAAATTCTTGAATAAAAATTATTTTGAACTAATATTGCTAAGTACCTTTGAACACCCAAATCTTGAATCATATTTCGATATGTTTAACAAGACAAGCTTGACTCGAAATTCCTTCTTTCTAATAAATCTATTAGAAGTCATACGACATAGTCTCATAAAGATAGAATGGAAAAGCTTGTGAGTGAATCGAATGGTTTAGTCTTCACATACCTTGTGATAAGTGATTAATTTACATGTTTAGAGTGTCAAATCCATACTTTTTTTAGCTATAATTCTTGCATATTACTTGTTATTATTATTATTTTCTAGTTTATGTGTCATTTCATGTGAATCATCCGAAAAGGAGTTACAAAGTGCATATATGGACAAGGAAGTAACGTGTTATCGATGAAGAATGACCAAATAAAAAATTCAACTCATTCAAATCCTATATATATTAATACTATCTTGAGGATAATTCAGCTACAAAGTGAACTCAAAAAGAATGAGGTCATTCCGAGTTCGGACGAAGAAGTTACGAGCAAACAGTCGAGATGAAGAAAGTAAAACGTACAACACAACAATCGGGAGATAAAGGGGATCCCGTGACTTCCGATTATAGGTGATTTTGGCATCAGTAAAAGTCCATTTTGGAGGTCTTATAATTGGTATATAAGTTGGGTATCGAGCCTACCGAATATGGGCACTTTTGGGCACAAAAAACTTGAGTTTTGGGGACATTACAATCGGGAGAAAGATGGAGGACAAGACTACCGATTATGGGAAGCCAATAGAGACTTCTTGGACGCGTTTTGGACTTCTAAAAGGAGTAAACTTGATCCCAATGGGTTTCCTAACCCTATAAGAGAGGAGAATTGAAGGCCAAGCATGAAAAACTATAAAAGAAGACATCCAATGACCAAATACATCATCATCTTTTATTATCTTTTACACCATATCCACCTCTCATATTACATCTTTTATATCAAAACCTAGGGTTTAACCCTTTAGGGGGAACCCATTCTTCTTGTGATCATGTATAGATAAGCCTTTATTGATTAAGTCTGAATTCAATGTTCTAGCGTGAAACTTTATTATGATACAAGTTTGTTCGGAGTTTTAATCATCTTATCGTTTGTTTTCACTACATGTAATTTTTATGAGTGATTCTTAGATTAATCTAGGATGCATACTAGATTAGTCTATTGATTGTTCTATCGCTAGTAGAAGTTATGAGATAAGTAATCGTCGATTGACTCCCTACACAAGTAGACATCGCGAGACCTTGCATAGGGATTCGTGGAGAAATTACGAGTGAAGATAACATGATCAAGTGGACCTTGATATAAGAGTTCAACTACTTGTATCAACCTAAATTCACAAAGCTTAAAGTGTTTGATTGGATTAAACCTTAAGTGATCTACCACTTGGTGGTTCGTTGAATAGAATTTGGTAGTTGAGAACTTTGTGTCCAGTGATAGAAGGAGTTTTGGGGATAACACTGATCTAGATGATATTCTACGATTGGTGATTAATGGTTCTAAGGAAGATAGATAAGTATACTATTTAGTCAATGCTTGGTAACGGCGAAGGACTCCTTGATCATATCGTTCTTTTATTTGTTTCTTTACTTTAATTCAACAATCCCCCTTTGTCTTTTATTATTTTGCTGAACTAAATAACCTATCAATTAGACATCTCTCCATGAGAACGATCTCTTATTACCATTGTATTACTAGTTAATTAGTGGGAAATATCTTAATTAATTTTTTGCATTTACGACACGCATCACCTTGTTGATGCATTTCTCCAAATAACTTCTTCGATCTTTAATCTTCAAGGTTGATGTCGATATTCAACTACCAATCGATATACTAGTCTAAAACTTGACTTAGTGAAAACGCGGGGGTACCAAAATACTCCACTAACTTTTTCTTAGGCAACCTATATGGACTAAACTCAAATAAAATTCCGATAGTTACAACTTAATGATTCTCAATTAGCAATTATATGAAGAGCTTATATCTCCTTCTCTCACAATCAAAATGTATTCCAAAGATCAATATCCAAGATCAATCAAGTCGTATCCAACAAACAAGGATGGATATATCTACTTTGATCGATTTACGTACAACCTGTGATATTTAAATATAAAGATAAACAATATAATGCGAAAAAGAAATAACACATACACTAGAAACTTTGTTAGCAAGGAAACGGTAAATACAGAAAAACCCCGGGACCTTGTCCAGATTTGAACATTAAACTGTATTAAGCCGCTATAGACACTAGCCCACTGTCAAAACTTCGGGCTGGAATGTAGTTGAGACCGAATATACCATCACAACGATTCAGTTATAGTCACGCTACTTACGCCTATTGAATCTCGCAAGCTCCGCGCATTTGATTCCCTTAGCTGACGTCCTTCATAGCCTAAGAGTTTCTTCAACTCAACTGAAGACTTTGAACCAATCTGTCTCCCACAGATAAGCCCATATGTGATTTCCGTTGATCAAAGATCAGGGGTGAGGTAGGAAATCAATTGCAATAGAAAAAGTCTAGCAAACCTCAAAATCTTGTCTTATGACTCCCAAAGAGAAGCCTAGATTATATTATTCACCTCATAAGTAGATACTTGTGGAATCACAAAGTTTGAGACGAAGAAACTTTGTGATTTCTATCTATCTTGCATGTTGGAGATAAAGGCTCAACAATCAAAGCAAGATCATGATACATGAACTATTAAGATAAAGATAGTTGTAAATGGTTTCATGAATCCCTAGTTGAATTATTTTAGTCGTTAAACCTAAAAAGGTTTAAAGGAGGGGAAGACTTTAGTTTACAACTAAGTCACACAAGAATAGTGTCGAGGATTCAAGATTCCCATTGTTTGAGGTTTTTATTATATAGGCTTTCAAGATCAAGGTTGCTTTATATTTAAGCTAAGGTAGATTTGGAATCAAGCAATCAATAATCACCATTAGATGAAAAACTTGACTTGAGATTAACATAATAGAATATACACAAAGTTAGGATGAACCATAACCGAACCGTGTATAATGACTTGTTCATGATAGGTTAGTCGTATAAAACTTTAAGACTTTAATCTCGAGCCACACATGTGATAGATAATGTCTAGATAATGTTTTAGAGAGTTGTTCAAATGCCGATTATCTCATAGAAATAATTCGATGCATATGAAAATATTCGACAAGGTAAGTACGTGTATTGTATTCCTATTAGTGATTATCTTGTCATGGTACTGTATACCCTTAAGACAAGAACAAGTTAAGGAAACCACAGATCTTTTCCGGTTTGCATACTGGGTATGTGTACCTTTCCAGTTTAGAAACCAACAGATCTTTTCCGACTTGCATACTAGGTATACGTACCTTTCTCGGTTCACGAGTCAACATACTTTTTATGGTATGAATACTTGGTATGCGTACAAAAAAGTCGATGATGAACTATAGCTACGCTTTGGTACATGTAATGGGTACATGTACCGTGGCTCCGAACTTATAACAATTGTCCTAAAGATGTGAACCGGTATGCATACCATCATGTATCCAAATTTATAGTAGTTTTATATCTCTTTAATAATCAATTCAAACATTCTCGAATAACATCAATGACACATATCACTGTTCCAGACTATTTTTAAATGATTAAATCTTGAATCATAATTTAGGTCATAAACAATAAACCATTTTTAACCAAATTCATCAATTATGAACAAATGTTCCTAAGCTTAGTTAGCATATTTCGAGAACAATTAACAAGATAAACTTGACTCGAAATTTCTATTATGCATGTAATGTCTAATTTAGTTATGCGACATTGTATCATAGATATAAAGGTGAAACCAGAGTGATAAGTGGTTCGGTCTTAACTTACCTTTTGTTGACGATGTTCTCCAAAAGCTTCGGTTGATCTTCGCCTTCAAACGATAGAACGTAGTGATGTCTGGTACTCACCGATAGACTTCTATCCTAATCCGAGACTTGACTAAATTAATGTAGACTAGAAATCAAGATATAGTTTTGATCAACCAAATTTGACAACAACCTTGAGATAACAACACTTGTGATCTCGATCGAGCAATTCTCTAAAAAATCTCCCCTTTTTGTGTTTTAGTGACAAAACTATTAATATATATTGCTTAAAAATAAAGCTTCACAAATTTAATCCATCATGCTTGATTTCCTTGGTTCTTCAACTTCTTGAATTATTCGTTACTTCAAGTTGCAATAATCCCGAACTTGTTCAACTCAAAGATCGTTATTGTTGAAGATCCGTAGCGATAACAACTTTTAAAATACAATTCTCGCACATTTAGTTGGAAAGAGACCGAAGATGTCTGATTTGATTTTTGAAGGGAGAAAATTTATCAACTCCATGAATGAATGATGAAGAGTTTAAATCTTTTCTTGAAATGAAATAAACAATATAATGGATCTTTGTTAAGAAAGTGAATATAGAGAGTAATAGATGAGAGAAGTATATGAATGAGAAGGAAAAACTATTCTACAAAATTAAACAAACTATATACAACGACTTTAACGACTTCAGTGATATTTTTGTATTTGAAGATGAATTTTGTCACCCTTTCTAGTTTTGATTCGGGTAATATAATACCTGGCATTTTTGGAGCTTAAAGCTCGCTTTCAACTCATAAGAGTTGACATAGTGATTTGTATATATGTGGATGTACAAATCCTAGCTCATTATTATAATTTTTGTGATTATTTGGGGTGTAAATAGCTCAATTAAGGTGTGGTGGCAAAATAGTTAGCACAAGGAATGATGGGGTCACTACCTAGTAGAGTACATGGTTTTTATGTTTGGTAATACGTGTGGGAAAGAGAATAAGTCTTTCTTTCACTTTTTGCATTTACTTTTAGGGTTAGTGATGCTATATATTGAAATGTCATTTTCTTAGAACCCTAGACAAAAAAGAAAGAAACTAGCCGCAGTCACTGTTTTTCCACTTTTTCCATCTCTGCTACTTTAACACAAAAGAAAACAAAAGGATTTGGTTATTGGAGCACGTACTTGCTTGGGATTGATTGGATTTCTGATTTTTAATCTCTTGGAGTGCGTATCAGGTAGGGGTTTCTCGTAATAAGTAAAAACTAAACTATTTTCATGTTTTATCGTATGCATTCATGCCAGTTTAGTCTGTGTAATGTGTCGTGGATTAGGTTCTTTGTGTAGTCTGATCTCTGGTAACTTCAAAACATCCAAATATGTACTTTCTTTATTTGAATATACACGTTTTTGTATAAAAAAAAGAGAGAAAAGAAAATCCTTAGATGTCTGCAGCTAGGCCTACACCTGTTCTGGGTTAAGTAAAAGAAAGTATTCTTTTATCATCTTGTAGCTTTCGTCCTTAACGATTTAACCCTTCTCTGATTTTGAAACAAGAGTAATCCCATGTGACATATGGGTCCCACAAGATTCGACTTACAACTACTTCCTTGATTTATA